>RJWH01002277.1:0-248717 GCA_004363575.1 Solenodon paradoxus
CACACACACACACACACGAGATCCTCACTCTTGCCAAGGCCACGTGTCTGCAGATGGCTCCTTGGGAACCAGGGGGTTTTAAAGTTTATTCGTCATAACCCCCTTAATTGAAATGGAATTTTAGGCATGCCCTGTGACTCGGGGCTGAAATGCCTGCATGTGGACCATGTAAAGCCCAGGGACTCAGGTTCTCCAACAGGGACCAAGGTGAAAAAACAAAATGAAATAAACAAATAATGCTTCTTCCTCCTCTCTCTCCCTTCATGTCTGCCTGCTTTCATTCCTGCCTGCCTACCTACCTTCTTCTCAAAAACTAAAAATGAAGTAAAATTTTAGGTTGAAGGCACCTACAACAGGTACTCTGCAAAAGGAGATGGTGGGGCCTGGGCTCTATCTACTAGGGACCCCTTGTCTTCCCACACATACTCACCAAGTCCCTGGCTCATCTCTGAGGATGTCAGGTCTGAAGGAGTTCTCTGGAACCCTGCATAACTAGGACACTGTTGAAGTGCCTCTGCTCAGGTGAACCCTCAGGGCAGGAAGCAGAGTTGCTAATCTCCCATCCATCCCACACCCAGCATAGTCCTGGCCTACAGTGCTTAGAAAAAGATTATTTAACACACCACCTCCTTGTGGGTACCAACAGGGCTGTGCCAAAAGCCAAAAACAAGTGTGGAGAGGTAGCCAGCTGGCTGGCTGGATTCAGGGGTGTTGCCAAAATATTTAACAACTCAGTGGTCCTGGCTCTGATCAACTATTACTTTCTGCAAAGATGGAATGGGGGTTTCTGGTAGAGGGGCTAGGGCAGTGGAGGCATTGAAGGCACTCAAGGAACTTAGGATGGTGGCAATTTCTCACCCAGGATACAAGTATTTAAAGATTTTAATAATAATATAGTCATTTATCATCCATGTGTGGATGGACAAAGAGATGGGTGAATGAGTAGAAAAGGTAAGAGGATAGAAGCAGGGATGGATGGATGGATGGATGGATGGATGGATGGATGTATGGATGGATGGGTGGATGCATGGATGGGTGAGTGGATGCATGGATGGGTGAGTGGATGCATGGATGGATGGATGCATAGATGGATACATGGATGGATGGATGCATGGATGGGTGAGTGGATGCATGGATGGATGGATGCATAGATGGATGCATGGATGGATGGATGCATGGATGGGTGAGTGGATGCATGGATGGGTGAGTGGATGCATGGATGGGTGAGTGGATGCATAGATGGATGCATGGAAGGATGGATGGATGGATGGGTGGGTGGGTGGATGGATGGATGGATGGATCAATGTGTGGGTGGATGGATGGATGCATGAACAGATGGACGTTTGCACAGAGGTTGGTTAGTTCCACAGTAGAGCCCTGTGGTGATGGCCTGGCTCTCGCTCTGGATGCCCACAGGTAGCTTCCTGGTGCCCTACATCATCATGCTCATCGTGGAGGGGATGCCGCTCCTGTACCTAGAATTGGCCGTGGGACAGCGCATGCGGCAGGGCAGCATCGGTGCCTGGAGAGCCATCAGCCCCTACCTCAGCGGTGTTGGTATGTGGGACACTCTCCAGTCCTCTCCCACCTGGGACCCCCCCACACACCCCAGCCTGTATCCTGGGCAGCATGAGATGGGGTTTGAATTCACTGGAAAAGTTGCTGGAGCCAGAGGCAAATACTGAGCCCTTGAATGGGGTAGACAGAGGACCCAGGAAGGAGTGCTGGGGAGTATGGACTGAGAGAGGCTGGGTTTCTTCTCAGGGCTGTGAAAAGGGAGGATGCACACGGACACCACAGTGCTTCCCTTCTCTGGGCATCAGGTTGCCCGTCTGTGACAGGGAAGTGGCTGCCCAGCAGTAACTCAGTACCATACCTAGCCACCGTTCTAATTACTCCGACAGTTGCTCCCTGCTCATTATGAATCACAACATCTCTCTTATTTCGTGAGCACCTACTCCGTGCCAGGTGTAGCCTGTACAGTGTAGGTGCATGAGCTCACGTAAGCTTGGTAACACCAGTGAGAGGTCGGGGGCACCATCAGTCTCTCCATGTGAGGGGCATGCGAGGGCACACACAGATCACGAGAGGGCCACCGCTTCAACCCCTGCCTTTCCCGAGTTACCTCGGGCCTTGTCCCAGGCTCCTCAGGGAGATTGTTAAGGCGCCCTGCGCAGCCCTCCGCTCACGGACACCTCTGCCAGCAGAAGGAACTTTGTCCAACCACGGCCACAGTCTGCTCTGCTCCCCCCACCTGCCCCGGATGGGAAGGCAAGCAGGACAGCTGTGATATTTCAGGAGCAAGGAGGGTGCAAACTTGTGATCTAGTCTCAGATGCAGAAGAGATGTGTCCGGTGGCCTCACAAATCATCTCCAAACCTGACCTGCCTCCTCATTTTTGAAGAGCTGTTAATTTTTAACAGGGAGGTGTGTGATTTTACAATTTGCCCAAGTAAGTGATCCCAGAGGGCTTCTCTGAGGCAGCATTTGCCGGGTAACAGGAAAGATACCAGATGTTTGTGCCAACGAGGTCGGGGCCGTGAATGTTTAACCTCCAGCTCTGGAGGTGGGGTGGGGGTTGGGCAGCCCTGGTTTGTTCCAAAGTAAGTTGCTGTCCCAGAGCGTAGGGTTGGGCAGAGTCCCCCGCAGTCTCTGCAGATCTGACCAACTCAGGGGCAGCCCCGTCCCCTCTACTCGTACCATGCCTCACACCCCCGCTTTCTGCCACAAGGCAGGCGCTGGCCCAACTGACCCCACCTCAGGTGAGCCGCAGAGGAAGCACCCGTGAGGTCTGACATCAGCGTGGTGCTTGGGATTGACATCTCACACTAGTTGGAGTACCTGCTCTGCCATTTACCAGCAGGGGGGTCTTGGGCAAACTGTGCACCTCAGCTTTCTCAGCTGTGAAATGGGGATGTTAATGCCCACTGTACTGCAACGTTGTGATGACCTACAGCACATAAGTACTTAGGGACTCTGGGTTCTGTCTGTGGGGACCCCTTGTCTCCCCACACATACACACTAAGACCCTGCCTTATCTCTGAGGATGTCAGGCCTGGAGGAATAGTCTGGGACCCTGGTTAACTAGAACACAGTTGAAGTTCCTCTGCTCAAGGGCAGGAAGCAGAGATACTAATCTCCCATCCATCCCACACCTAGGATGGATGGTCTCCTGGGACTTTAGTCTCTGAACCCAAAAAATGGGGAGAGAGGTCGGGGGGAGAATCTAACTCATAGAAAGAACTCAGATGTCTGATCCCAGTAAACCCTTTCACAAACCTGCTGAAGGATGTTTTGCCACCCCAGGGCAGTCACTGCAGGCACATCCTGGGGCACTGCCTGCGTGGGGTCACCGCTGCCTGGACCTGGCAGGCATGAGAGCAGTGGTCTCCACTCCCTCTGCTTCCTGCAGGCGTCGCCAGCGTAGTGGTCTCCTTCTTCCTCTCCACGTACTACAACGTCATCAATGCCTGGGCCTTCTGGTACCTTTTCCACTCCTTCCAGGTGAGCAGAGCACTCACCCCACCCAGGGCAGGGGCGGAGGTTGGGGGGCCCAGCCTGGAGTGGAGGGGCAGGTGTGAAGGGCTGGAATTGTGCCTGCACGTGTTTGGGGAGCAACAGTTTTCTTTGGGTTCTCTCCGAAGTATATGGCCTACCCCGCAAACATGCAGATCCCCCTCAAAGTGGGCCCAGGAGCAAGTCTGCAGGTGGAAGGGCTTTCATCAGCCCAGCAAGCAGGCTCAGCCTTTCTCCTCCTCATCCTCCCCCCACCTCCCCATGTCCCTTCCTGCCTCTGGTCACTTGTCCTTCCAGGTTTCTGCCTCCAGGCCACGCCCCTCCTTTTCCCAGCAGACTAAACGTTCTCCTGGAAAGACCCCTGTCACCTGCTATGGCGCACTGGGGGCTGTTACCAAAGATCAACATTTTATGCATACATTTTTGATATATCCGTCACTAACACTGCAGAGAATGTGAAAGGGGCTAGAGAAGAGAAACTCTTCATTCCTCACTGAGAGATGATCTCGAGGCGAGACAAGAGTGTTCCCCTCCATGGCCCAGGCTTATTTCTTCTCACTCTCAGGAACCCTTTCCCCCTGTACCCACTTGTCTCCATCTCAGAAGGGGGCAGACACAGCAGTTAACAGGACAGATGCTGCACTAAGCCAGCCTTCGGGACCAAAGAAAGGCAGGGCTAGCCCTGGACTATGGACTAAACCCTATTTGCGGGACGAGTCTCTGGGGCACAAGGGCACAGCTTCGAGTCTTTGAGGCCTCAAGGAATGTGGGGCAAATCAACTCTGTAATCAGAATTAGACATCTGCACACAGAAGTGCTGCATCCACACCCGAATCTGGCTTCTCAAACAGCCCCACCCAGGCTGCCCACTGAAAAATGCCCTGATAACAAGGACTTTCTCCCCTGAGCTTAGCTGTAGCCCATCATCCTCTCCTTGGCACAGCCTAGAGTCCCATGAAGACTGGCCATATCCTGCTTCTCTCTCATCTTCTGAGTAGAAACAGGGCAGCTCCTCTTGCTCTCCAGTCTGGTAACCATTTCCCCACCTCAGTGCAGGGCAGTCAGATGCAGTTGAGCAGGTTGTGCACTGCACAGTGCCATTCCCACTAAGGAGTTGGCTCATATGTGTTGCAGGCATTATAGATTTGTGCGTTTACTTTTTCAAATTTTCCAAAAGTGGAAGCCATTTGTCCTGCTCTAACAAGATCAGAATCATCTGACCATCTTCCAAGGGTGAAAATAGGTGTCTCAAGAAAGACGTCACCATTTTCAAATCCTCCAAAGTGTGAGCAATTCTTGAAAATCACTTAACTATTCATTCATCCCGTTCTTCATTGGTCCATGGGCTTCCTCCTTCATCTCTGCTTTGGAGCCCTCCTCCACCGCTACATAATAATGCAGTAATAGCAGCAGATGATCACTGACACTTGCCTGGGCAGAGTTGCAAGCATTTCAGCAGTCTTTACTCAGGTAACCATCGCCCCCAAAACCTACAATGCTAAGTATGCTGAGTGCCTGACAGAGGGAGGTAAGTAAGAGTGAGATTGGACACAGACAGCCTTGCTGAGGGTCTCTGCTTGTATCCCTCCCTCTTCCATGTGTTATCCCCCTCCCTCATGTCCAGCCTTTCCCAACAGGATCTCTGGGGGCTGCACACATGCTGGTTCTAAGTGGGAGAGGCTGTGGTGCTGGGACAGATCCATCTAACCCATCCTGATGTGCTGGAAAGCTGCTCCCCCGGGTGTGCACTGGACTTACCTGGCAGGGGGCATCTTTTAAAATTCAGTGTCCAGGCCCCACACTGACTAATGAAAGCTCCACTGGGGAGCAACCTGTGTGTCGTGTTTTGTAAAGGCCCCTTGCTCTGGCAAGTGATTTAGTCAAATGACCAAGATTGGCACCGGGCGGGGATGCCAGCAGTTAGTTTTCCAGTGACTGGCCCCAGTGGCTGGCACACTGTCAGCTGGGTGGCTGCACTGGGCCTCAGGCCCACGAGGGCCCCTCCCACCTGGGGGCTTGGTGCAGGCTATTGCTGGGCACCTGGGTCCCCTCTACATGGCAGTTCTCCCCATGAGTCCTCTTCACCCAGCACACTAGCCCAAATGTCTTTACGTGACAGCTGGTTTCCAAGAGGCTGAGATCAGCTAGCTGCCAGGTCTTGGAAGGACTGGACTGGGAGTAACCCAACATCCCTTCTCCTCATCCAGTTGGTCACAGCAAGTGACAGGCCAGCCCAGGTTTGCCGAGAGGGCCACTCGATGCCTCCTCTCGGTGGGAGGAATTGGTGGAGGTCATCTCTGGAAGAATTTTCATGGCAGAAGGACCCCTGAAGCACAGGGTCTCCCAGCACAGGTCCCAAGCATTCTCCGTGTACCCAAACCTTATCTCCAGCTTCCCCGGCAGGGTAACCAAGCCCATCAGATAACATGGTCAGTTCTCAGTCCTTTTTCCTAGGGAATAGGGGAGTCCATGGGGTCAGACTTGCTTCTGTCTTTGGAGAGTTTTGTTGAATGAAATCTGCACTTGCAGAACCCAGACGTGGGCAAGACTGAGCACCTGGCGCCAGTCTTAGCAGAGCAAAGGGGAGCCCTAAGCACCATTCCCGCCAGCGAGAATTAAATCCCCACCCTGCCCCCGGAGAGCTCTACCTCTATTCAGTGCTGGATCTCGGGTCATGCTCATGCACTGTGTAGGCTCTTTGGTTTCTAAGCGACAGAGAGCCCAGGCCCAAGTAGCTGAAACAGAAGAGTCTCTTACTGACTCGGTCCACAAAGCCCAGGAGTCTAACTGCTTCAGGCACAGCTTGACTCAGCTTCAAAGGAAGTCATGAGACCAGGGTTCCTGTGTCGTAGATGCACAAGAGGATTGAGAGAAGGCTCCTCATTCTGGCTTCCAAACTCAGTGTCCGTGGTGGGAAGTGCCTGTCTCTGCCACCAGTGAGTGAGGGCAGACCACTCAGAGGAGAACAAGCAGAAGCTATTTCTTCAGAGCTTGCTACAGCAAGGGAGTTGGCACTATCACTGGCCTTCGGCAGAGACTCCAAGGCGGGCAGAGAAGGGTAAGGCGTTGGAGGGAAAGGCCAGGCTTCAGGCTGCCGTGACTGGAGGCCGTATAGATGGGCTTCCGATATGATGGACTGGGGGGCTACTTGGCCTTCCCTAGAGTGGAGCTCAGGTAGGGAAGCTGGCACTGACACCAAATCCTGACCACCCTGGGCCACCTGTTGCAGAAGCCCTGGGTCCTACTCTCTTGACATAGGTGACCTTTGTCCATTTGGTTCAGTCTCTCAGGAGCGCTCCCTAAACACCTGTGGATTGCAAGGTAGATTCCACGTCCCTCCCTGTCCGTATCCCCACCCTCCATCGGTGCGTGGAACCCCCTCCCCAGTCCCCTTCTCCCGGAGTCGGGCTGCCCGCCCTGTGGGGACCATGCTCTTCTCTGCTCTCCATGATGCCACCGCCCGTCACCGCACCTCGACCGGGGGCGCAGCCCTCACCTCTCCGTGTAATGCTTGTCTGATCCCAAAGGACCCCCTGCCCTGGTCCGTCTGCCCGCTGAGCAGCAACCGCACGGGCTACGACGAGGAGTGTGAGAAGGCGTCTTCCACGCAGTACTTCTGGTACCGGAAAACGCTCCACATCTCGCCGTCCATCCAGGAGAACGGGGGCGTGCAGTGGGAGCCGGCGCTCTGCCTCGTCCTGGCCTGGCTCGTGGTCTACCTGTGCATCCTGCGGGGCACCGAGTCCACCGGCAAGGTGGGCGGCGCGCGGGGCGCGGGCGGGACCGGCGGCAGACGCCCCGGCCCGGCCCTGGGCCAGAGGGGCGCAGCCCTGCTGGGAGGAGGGCACAGACCGCTGCCGGCGCCAGCCACCTGCTAGGTGCCTGTACAGATGCCAGAGGTGGCTGAAGCGGCACCTAAATCTTGGAAGTCGGACTTTCCCAAGACCTAGAACTAGCATCTGTGGAGCTCAAGTGGCACCGGGCCGCTGGGGGCCGTTTTCCCTTCTTGAAAGGACTGCAGGTGCCCCAAGACCTCCTGACCACTGGCTTTCCAGCTTAGCGTACGCTGGTTGCACCTCCAGGTGATGTTTTAAAGCTCACGTCTCATTCTACCCCACCGGCTCTGGAGTGATCTGTGCAGGGGGAGCCCTGAGCCCTGGGATTTTATTTTATTTTGTGTATTTATGCATTTATTTATTAAAGAAAGGAGGAAATGGAAGGAAGGAAGGAAGGAAGAGGAAGGACAAGGAAGAAACATCTTTATGTATTGGTTTGTTTTTGCATTTTTTCCCCCAATTCCAAGTCCTTGGGCTTTACATGGTTCACACACCAGCATCCCGGCTGCCAGAGCCACAAGGGCGCACCCAGCCCTGGGTCCTCAGAGTTTCCCGGTGATGCTTATGTGCGGTCCTGTTGGCGAGCCTTTGCTGTCTCCTCTTTCAGTGAGCTGCCAGGCTTGACTTGCAAACCGTTTTTTCTCTTTGGTGCAAACCCAGTTTCTACTCCCAATTTGACCCGAATCTGCTCCATGTAAGTCCCTTGGAGTGTCTCCACCAGCTCTTGTCTTTCTCCAGCTGCAGCAAATGCCAGTGTACCCCAGGGTGCCCTGGCTTGTGCCCTGTCCCTCCTCCTAGGGCTCCCCATTGGGTTGGGGTGTTCGCAGTGTCTCACTCTTACAACAGTCCTCTGTGGTAGATTCATGATCCTGCTCACATGGGGCTCAGAGCGTTAAAACCACCTGCCCAAGGTCACCAACTAGGAGGGCAGAGCCGGCAGACCCAGCCTTGCCTCAGAGATGCCCATCAACTTGGGACTTGGTTGGATGAGTCACCTCTTGTTGCTCTCTCCACACTTTTCATAACTTTTTCTTTTCTTTTTAAGGAAAGGTGCAGGGCAGGAATGAAGGCGAGAAGGGGGGCAAGCAGGAAGAGAGAGGAGGAAGAAGCATTTTATTTTCATTTTAGTTGTACATTTTGTTTGTCCCTCCTTGGCTCCAGAATTCTCAGTCAGGCCCTTGTGATGTGTGTGGATTGCGTTCTCAGCTGGAGGCAGCAGACCTAACCACTGTTCCACCATGGCACACCTACTTCTCATAACTTAATCGACCCCCACTTTTTCCTTCTGATCCTGAAGTCCATTTGCCTCACCCTCTTGACCACCCGAATGCCTCCTCCAGCTCCACCATGTTTTTCTTGAGGCACCAAGAGTATGAACCACCCCGGCACATCAGATACCCTGCGATGACCCCAGGACCAAGCCTCGAGCACATTTCTTTTGATTTTCAAGACCCCATGGAGACTAGCATCTTAACCCCAACAGCACCCCACCCCGTGGCCAAGCTAGAGACAAGTGAATTCCTCTCAGCAAAACTTAGAACCCACAGCAGCTCACTCCATCCCATCCTGAAGCATGGCCGATACTTCATACTCATGAAGTTCTCTTTGCCACTTGTGTTTGCCACGTTATTGCGCATGTGATCCCAAAGATCTAAGAACAATGTCTCTACACTTGAGACCATCCCTTTTCCTGATAATTTACAATGTGTTCAGTGAAGTCCGTCATGCTTTGGAAACCTTATTTACTCTTCCTATTTCTTCTGTTTAGCCACACCCCCTCCAATGCCCCAACAACTCTATGGATGGGGATTAAATTCTGTTAAAGACTGTGTCCCATCTACTGGCCTCCTCTGTTGGAATCTCCTTTATTTCCTTCAAGAATGTCTGTAGGTGGGTCAGAAATGGTTTCTCCCTATAATTTAGCCTGGATCACGTGCCCAGCAATTCTGCTAACTTCCCTGAGAGGAAGAAGTGAGCTCCCCTGGTCAGGACACTTGTTTGTCTGACAGGAAGAAGGGAAATTCCAAGGGCTTTTCCTAAGTGTCCTGTAAGTGCCCCATGATGTTGGACATTGGTCACCTCTCCCTTATTGTCCTTTGACTCACTGGGCTTATGCCCTCTCCTTCTACCTTTTCATCTCCATGTCACACCTGGTTTATTTTCTTGTAAACCCAGGTTACAAAGACCTCGGTTAAGAATCAACGATAAAAGTCACACCCTATCCTTGCCTGACGATCCCAGGGGGAAAGGGCACAGAATGTCACTGCTGTGGCCTTGGGAATTCATGAGGGAGATGGTGCCAGGCCTCAGCAGGATGGAGGGGTGAGTGCAGTCCAAGCCCATCTGGACATGGGTCACCGACTAATTTCTCACAGGGGGACCCAAACATTTTTATTAAATTATTTATCAGTTACAAAGCAAAATATCTCTTTGTTTTACATGAGAGGATCTGGTGCAAATACAAGTTGATTTGCAGAAACAATTCCAGTCCCAGGTGGAGATGCTTGCATTTTAAGGTCTGTTGAAGGGGTGGAAATCTTAGAATTGCCCAGATAGTGAGTGACTGCCTCCAAAGCAACTACGAAAACCAAATCAAAACATCATTGAATTTGGTCTCTGGTCAACAGGAAAAGAGATTTGGCTGACAAAAAAAAATGTTTTGTTTATGTGTGATTTCAAAGACCGTGGAAGTGGAACCTTTCATAAAAATCACATCATGGAATTTCTATTGTTTTTTGCTATAGGGCATTGTCCCCTGCACCAAATGTCACTGTTCTTCCTTTAGGAACTGTCATGGCCAAGATTGTGTCAGGCTCCAGTCCTGGAGAAATCTGTCCTTTCTGCAGTCCTCTGAATTTATTTCCTTTTAAAGGCAACCCAAGTCTTTTAAGCATTGTGTTTCCTGCTTGCTTGGGCCACTAGGGAGCTCAGAGGTGAATGTGTCTCAGAAACTGAGTAGAGTCTCACACGTATCTTCTGTGAATTCTTTTCCTTTGGGTTCATCTTACTGGATTGCCTGCATTTTTACGCTAATTTCTTTAGCAAGTTTTTAATGTTAATGTGCTAGATATATTTTTGTGAGCTGCCTTAAATCCTTTCTGGGGTAAAGTCGGGTGAAAAGAGGAGTGAGGACAAAGGCTCAGGCCTGTTCCTCACTTCTTTACTGAATAAGAATTTTCTGTGGCGCTCCCTGGCAGCTCAGGTGTTAAATCTGCAGCTCTGACATAGACCACATAAAGCCCAAGGACCTGAGTTTGAGACCAAGGGCCAGAGAGGACAACCAAAATAAATAATAAATAAAATGCTTCTTCCTCCTCTCTCTTCCTGCCCGCCTGCCTGCCTACTTGCTTTCATTCCTGCCTGCTTCCTTCCTCTATTAAAAAAAAAAATTTTTTTTTCCAGGCAGTTACAGGCTAGGGCAACCTCATTTCACTATCTCATTTCCTAACCAAACCCATTTCAGACCAGGAACTTTGGTGCCTTTTCCAGGTCTCAGCAGCCTGGACATCTAACAATGGGCATTCTATGGGAATAACAGGTCTGTCCTGGGCCAAAGGGGCCTGTAGTCACATCTCCAGGAGGCTGACTCTGTCCTCTGGTGCCCACAGGTGGTATATTTCACGGCATCGCTGCCCTACTGTGTGCTCATCATCTACCTGATCCGGGGCCTCACGCTCCACGGAGCCATCAATGGTCTGGTGTACATGTTCACTCCCAAGGTACAGGTGGGAGGAAGCAGGTCCTCAGTTCACCCCTGCGTGTCCCGACACCTTCCAGGATGGGTAGATAGAGGGGAAGACAGAGGCTGGGTGAAAGCTGGCGTGTGTCCAGGGCGACTGGTGGGTAGAGGGTGGGTCACCTGTAGGTACCGGATCACTTCCTCAGACAGGTAGTCCCCAAATGCTATTCATTCTGGGTCAGAAAGTCTTTTGTCCACCCCTCATCCTGACCATCCTCAGCTGACTGCTGCTGGCTTCCTGACCCCCAGCCTCACTCCAGACTCCTTCCAAACTGAGGACCATGAACAGCGTCCCAGTCACCTCATTCACTGCTCCCAAACTTCCAGGCCACAGCCACACTCCATGGGGCTTTCCAAGATCCCTCCAAGCCCACCACTCCCCAGCAGGGAGCTGTGCTCTTCCATGGGGGAAGGGGACTCTGCCTTTGGGGTGGGACAAGTTCTTTATCACCTCTGCCCCCTGGAAACAAAAAGACTATGCTCATCATCTACCTGATCCCCCGCACCCACCCCAAATGCCCTCCACTGCATCCCAGGGGCCCCTCATGTCACTGATGGCATCTGACCCAGACCTTGAGCTCCGCCCCAGGCTAGCCACCCCATCTCTGGAGGCCTGCTGTGTCTGCCTATGGGTCAGGGTGCAGCACTGTTAGGAATCCTTACCCCGCTCTCTTCGACAGCACACCTCCTGTGGGTAAGGAGCGTGGAGGCTGTAACTTGAGGAACAGTTGTCTCAACTGCTGGGAATGACTGGGTGGGTGCCAGCCAGCAGCTGGGAGAGCAGGGCTGCAGCCCCAGGCCCGCTTCTGATGGAGGGAGGGCTGTGTGCCCTGGGGCCAGTTCCTTCCCTTCTCTGGGCCTCCCATCCTTTGCTGGTCTTTTGAGTTTGGGGTTCCCGCCCCTGCTGGTTTTCCAGATAGAACAGCTGGCCAACCCCAAGGCCTGGATCAACGCCGCCACCCAGATCTTCTTCTCGCTGGGCCTGGGGTTCGGCAGCCTGATCGCCTTCGCCAGCTACAATGAGCCCTCCAACAACTGCCAGAAGCATGCCATCATTGTGTCCCTCATCAACAGCTCCACCTCCATATTTGCCAGTATCGTCACCTTCTCCATCTACGGTTTCAAGGCCACCTTCAACTACGAAAGCTGCTTGAACAAGTAAGCCTGGGTCACTGGGCCCCCAACTGGAGACCATCAGCTACCAGCGGAGGCTGGGGGACGCAGGGGTGTGGGGCCGAACCCTGCAGCCCCCAAGTCCAGGGTTCACATCCCAGCCTCTCACCACCACTGTCTGCAAGAAGGGATGAAGGCAGCATCCTGCTTTCAAAGCACTTAGCACAATGGGGCATTCAGCAAAGACATCTGTGTCTCTGTCCCATTTCCCCCACCTCAGAAATAACCAAGAGCTATCTAGCTCAGCCATGGAGCTTATAGAATCTATTTTCTGCAGCCTCTTAGAAAAAGACAAAAGAAACAGCTTCCAGAAGGCTGTCACAGGCCACAGTGACTATTTACAAATTTAAATGTAAGTGCATTTAAAGTTGAAATGAATGTAGTTGTATTTAAATGGAGTTCCTTGATTTCCAACTAAATGCAAATTAAGTTATTTCCTCTGTTACACTAGTCACCTCCAAGTGCTCAGGTGCCACATGTGACTGGTGTGTGTGGACAGCACAGATGTAGAACATTTGCATTGTTCCAGAAAGTTCTATAGGATCATGCTGGTCTATAGGGTAAAATAGTCTAGCTGTGTGGGTGTGGCTCCTTTATCATCATAATTAATAGCTCATATTTGAGGCTCCTTCGAAGCCATTCAGAATCACCTTGCTCTTTCAAAGGTCACCAGTTAACACCTTCCCTTTATTGAAATAACCTCACCTAATCAGCAAAAGAGGGGCGGTGGGTAACCAGACACCCAAGCTTCCGAAGGGTGTTGGTGACAGTGGCCTTTCTAATCAGTGACGATCACTCTGATGCTCTACTCTGCAGGGTGATTCTGCTGCTGACCAATTCTTTTGACCTTGAAGATGGCTTTTTGACAGTCAGCAACCTGGAGCAGGTGAAGGACTACCTTGCATCCTCCTTCCCTGGCAAGTACAGCGAGGTGTTGCCACTAATTAAAAACTGCAGCTTGGAATCGGAACTGGACACGGTAAGGCGCTGGCTAGGTGCGAGGGGCCCCCCTGCGCTCTTCACAGGGGCCTTGCGGCCGGCCGAATTAACTCCACTGCGCCCCCTAGCGGACAAGAGGGCTTGCCAACCAGTTACCCACCCCGCCACCAAAGAGCCGCGTGGGAATCCAAGTTACAATGTTTCTTTGGCTTCTCTGTGTTTTCTTCCTTTGCCTTCTCTTTTTTAAAGTGTTCAAAAAAAATACAGGAAATTACAGAGAATAATATAACAACCACCCATATTCTGCCACTCAGAAAGAACAACTATACACGTTATTTGGGGCTCAGATTTTTTTATAAATGAATGTTTTAAGGACAAAATTAAAGTCCCCTTTGTTACTGACCCCAAGCTTTCCCTACTCCCAAGACCAGAATCTTCAGTTTGATCATTTTGTTACGTATATACATATATATATGTATATATATATATATGTATACATATATATGTGTGTGTGTGTGTGTATATATATATAGGCTAAAGTAATGCCACAGTCTTATTGGCAGTTTTGGATTGAACATAAGTGGTCCTGGGAGATGTTTTTCTCAACTAACGTTTTATTTTTGAGATTTCTCTACACGGATACATGTGAAATCTCGTTCATTCATTTTAAGTGCTGTATTTCAATCCATTGTATTTATCCACTTAATTTATTTGTCCATTCCCTTACTAACAGACATTTGGGTTTTAAAAAAATGCTGCTACTGGCATGTCCTGGCCCTGGTGGAGCAGTGGTTAGGTCAATTGCCTCTGAAGGAGTGTAGGCCACATGCCCCTGGGCCTGAGTCCTGAGTCAGGGGGAAACAACCAGTGTGAACAACTAAAAAAAAATAAAATAAAAATACATCTTCCTCCTTTCTCTTCCTACTTGCCTGCATTCCTGCCTGTACTTTTCCTTAAAAAAAAAATTACTGCTAAAATTATACTTATGTGTATTTTACAGAACTATCTTTGTTATTCTGGGGACTTTATTTTTTCATCATAATTTTAGGGTCAGTTTTGACAAATTCCATGGGGCTGGGGAATCCTTGTAGCAATTTTTATTAGAATTGCATTGATTTTATAATGTAATTTGGGGGGATTTAATATCATTTAACTTGTGATTTGACTCAGGACATGTTTTATTTCATCATATTCGTCAACTGATTTTCCCCATGAATGTCTTAGCACATCTTTATATCTAAATAACTGATTACTTTATTCTATTTGAAAGCAATGTATTTTCTCCCTGTTTCTAAATTTTTATTTCTTTTTTATAAACTTTTGATTTTTGTGTTTTTCTTTTCCTTCCCTCAAGCCTTGAACCAGGGACCTTGGACTTTATATGACTCACGCCTCCGCCGCTGAGCCACAGGGGTGCATTTGCACTTTCATTTGTGTTATAAGACAAAGCTGGCATTTTTTCATGATGATCTTGTATCTAACAACTGTGATGAACTCTCTTATTAGTGCTCATATTTGTCTATACATTTGCTTAGGTCTTCTATGTAAACTCTTCTATCACCAGCAGTTACAATATTGCATTTTTTTTTCAGTCCTCAAATCTCATTCCATTTTTCTGATTATCTTTGCTAGGACCTCTAACTCAATAAGTAGAAGTGAGAGGAGGCATATTTGTCCTAATCCTTCCATGAACTCTACTTCTAGAGACTACTTCTGTAGAGTGTCTCTCAAGAATACTTTTCGAGAACAAAGAATAGTGAAAACTTAATAGCTCTGGTAACCAGCAAGCCACCTGGCATTTTATTTTGATTTTTGGCACTTTGTTCATAGGTCATTTTGTGGATGAGGCAGCACCATTTCTCCCAGCTCCCTGCGTCCAGGAACCTGCGATGTGGCGCTCCCTGCCTGGCCAGGCATCAGATCCCTGGTCCCCAGCCCCAGCCCTAAAAGTCTCAGTCCCATTCAGATGACCCAGGAGACTTTCTGGCTTTAGCTGCTGTTCTGTGAACTCATTTCAAATTTCCTTTTTGTTTTTGGTACCTAAGAATTTTCCTCACTTACTTTGGAGCTTGGCTCAATGTCCAAGAATTACATAGTTATTGACTCATTTAGGCTTTTTTCCTATTGTGTAATTTTTTTTCTCCCATATTCCACTTTATAGGCTACTGCTTAGAATTTGGATGCTCAGTTTCTCTTCTTAAAACATTTTCCATGCATATTTTACTTAAAAAATCTAAAATTGACCACTATCTTGACTTCCCTCCCAACCAGTACAAGGACGTTAGAGCACTCTCATGTCATCTCTCCTGTTTTAAATACCATTTTTGTCCAGTTCTATCTTTTTTCATTTTTTTAAAGGGAAACTGCAGGCAGGAACAAAGGCAAATGGAGGAGGCAGGAAGAGAGAGGAGGGAGATGCATCAATTTATTTGATGTAGTTGTTCATCTTGGCTGCTCCCTCCGGCCGCAGGATGCAAACCTAGGTCTTCAGGATGTGCGTGAACTGCATCCGGTGGCCTTACCCACTAGGCCACCAGGGCATGCCGTGGCCCCAATTTTTTAAAGAGAGTTTTCACTTAAGTAGAAAAGTCCAAATTAACAATTGTTTCCTCTCAACAATTTGAAGATATTTGCCTGGTGATTCTGACTTCCATTCTGACCGTGAAATATTCTTTCGTCCCCTGTAAACACATAGTTCCCAGTTCTCCGTGACTTCTCTCACGATCTCTTCTTTATCTTTGACCTCTGAAATCTAAGCATGGCTGTATTTTTATTTATCCAGGCTGGACTTGCATGAGACTAAGCTTCCTGGATCTATGGATCCATATTTCTTATTTTCCAGTTTTGCATGTCTCTCTCTCTCTCTCTCTCTCTCTCTCTCTCTCTCTCTCTCTCTCTCTCTCTCTCTCTCTCTCTCTCTCTCTGAAGGTGAGCAGGCAGGAAGAGAGAGGAAGAGGAAGCATTCATTTATGTCGTTTAGTTGGTCATGTAGTTGTCCCCAGCCCCGGTCAGGAGCCCAGGTCTTTGGGATACACATGGACTGCACTCAGCCTGAGACTGTGGACTGAACTGCTAAGCCACCTGGGCACAGCACCTATTACCTCTTAATTGTTGCATGTCCCTTCCACTTTCTCCTTTCAGACTTTCATTTAGACTGATGTTAGACCTTCCCATCCTAGTCTATATGTCTATTAATTTCTTTTTTTTATTCCCATTTTCTTATCCTTTTTCACTTCATTATGATTCGTTTTGGGGACTGGTTCCTAGCTCATGAGTTCTCTCTACAGCATGAGTGCAATGCAGCTCTCAAGAGAAACTTTCAATTCAATACATTTTTGGACACTTTTTTTCAAGTTTACTTTTCAGTCCAGTAGTTCCTTGTTATAAGTTGATCTTGGTTGCTCTGTCTTCTTCAGCATGTATTTCTGTGAACTGTACATCAGCTGTCCCCACGGTGGCCGTGTGGGTGGGTGGGTGCTCTCTGCCCCAGCAGGGAGGCACGTCATGTCACCGATCCTCTTAAGAATGAGCCGCCCATGATAATAATAAAAAGAAGGTCCACTTGGCTAGACTTGGCATTGTTTTTCAGTTCTCTCCAAGTGGCTGTCCCTCCCTGTCTGCACTGAGGGATGACAAACCCCACTGTCCCTCCAGGTTTGAGGATGGCTAATCTAAATCCCATTTAGATCACTGGACCTTGTCTTCTTGTGGGTTTGTAGCTCTGTTCGCAGGGTCACCACTCGCCACCTCTGGTCGTCCTGCAGGTTGAAAGCGGGGCAGCGTTCTCCCAGAGAGGTTTTGCTTCTGGTAGCCAACAGGCACCCCCAAACCTGACCCCCTTCCACCCTCTCAGGGTTAGTTTTTAAACAGGAGCTTCGGCTCTGTCCCCACAACAGTGTCACCCCACAAGGACCTGGCCACTGAGCTGCCCTGTGTCCCTCCTACCAGGGGACTGTGCTCCAAGCTGACCGAAACATCCCGCACCCTTGCAGGGCGGGCTCCGGACAGCTCGCGTTTCTATCCTGCTCGGAGCCGCAGAGGCTGAGCTTCAGAATGTGGCTTCCAGGCTGGTCCCAAGGCCCCAGAGTGGCCTCGCGTTGGGTGTGCGGCCGGGTGTGCAGCTGGTGTTCCCTGTCCACGGCAGGCCGTCCAGGGCACCGGCCTGGCTTTCATCATCTACACTGAGGCCATCAAGAACATGGAGGCATCGCAGCTGTGGTCCGCGCTCTACTTCTTCATGCTGCTCATGCTGGGTATCGGGAGTATGCTGGGTAACTTGGCGGCCATCCTCACGCCCCTGACCGACAGCAAGGCCATCTCCAGACACCTGCCCAAGGAGGCCATCTCAGGTGAGCAGGGCAGCCGGGCAGGAGGCCGGCTCGGGGAGGGCGCATGAGGGGCGAGCAGGTGGACACGCTGCCCTGGGGGCCCTGTGCTTGGTGGGGGCCACCATGGGCTGAGACAGCGTTACAGCGGTCCGGCCACGGCCTTCTCGTGCTGACGGTCCCAGCATGGGACTCGCCGCATGCGTCGTTCTCCATATCACGGAAGAGAAGAGGCCTCCCCACTGGGGAAAGGCCAGCCTTTCCCCAGAGCTCCAGGCAAGAAAAGAGGCTGCTTCTGTCTTTGTTCTCATGGAGGCGGTGGGTGTGATACGTGCATCTCTCTGGCACCGTCTCAGTGAACTGTGCACCTGGACCCGCCCAGGGAACCACCAGTCGGTCCAGATGCGCCCCTGCTCCCCAGAGTCCCTCCCAGGCAGTACTGCAGCCCCAGCAGAACCCTCCATTCTGACCTCTTCCGTTTCAGATTTGTTTTCCCTGCTCCTGGACTTCTGTAAATGCGACCTGTCTGGAGACCCATGTTGCAGGGCAGAGTCTGTCCCTTTCCTGTCTGTAGCCACCTAAGTAAGACCACACACTCCATTCTGTTGCAGCTGACGTTGGGGCTCTTAGTTTCAAGAACCTGTTTTTCTAATCATCTCTTTCCTTGTTTCGCTCCTGCCCACCTTCTCCACTCTCATGTCCAGAGGACCCAAGGGCCCCCACCCCCTCGATGACAGCAGACCTACTCATCCAGGACACCCCTCCTCCGAGTTTGATTCAAACCCACTCCCCTCTTCCTGGAAGCTCTAAGCACCCACCCTTCGTCAGAGCCCCCCTGGCCCAGCACCCCTCCTTGCACCTGGGCCAGTAAGCAGCGCTCGTGGGCCTTTAGCTCTGCACCAGCACAGGACCCATCCTCCGTGGCCGCAGGGCTTAGGGCCCGGAGGTGTGCAGTGTGAGGTGGGACCTGCAGGGCTGACTCCTTCACGGGGTGCCAAGGGAGGCAGCTGGAGGAGACTGGGACACAGGCCCGGACTCTGGAGCAGAAGGGCTTAAGTCTGACTCCTGATCCCACCACCTCTGTGCTGTGGAACTTGGGGAAGTCACTCACTCTCTCTCAGCCTTGGTTTCCTCATCTGTTAAGGGGGCTTCTGATACCTTCTCGGAGGCTAAAGGATCCAGGGTACAGCCAGGTGGGAGCTGGGCAAGCATGAGTTTCCCCGCTCTGGTCAGACACAGGCCTTCTCCCCGTGAGCTCCGGGGCTGTGGTGCTGGGATGCACAGAATCACCAGGCCCCACATCCTGGGTGAGATGTTCCAGGAGGCAGTGCCCACACACTGGACCTCCGGTTGAACTCGATGCCCCTGTAGGATGGCTCTGAGATTAACTTGGGTGATCCTGCCAGCTCGTCCCCCGGGCGGCTCTGCCAGCACACACACACGTACATGCTCATGCGCACACAGGTGCACACACACGCACATGCACGCACGCGGAGATGTCATTCAGTGACCGCACATCCAGCCCCCAGGGGCGAGCCAGCCAGGCAGCAGCTCCTCAGGGGCCCTGCTCTGCTGTCCCCCAGAAACCTGCTGAACAGGCCGGGTGGCAGGCAGGTGAGCAGACGGTCTTGTCACCCAGGGCTGGTGTGTCTCGTCAACTGTGCCATCGGCATCATGTTCACCATGGACGCCGGCAGCTACTGGTTCGACATCTTCAATGACTACGCTGCCACACTGTCCCTGCTGCTCATCGTGCTGGTGGAGACCGTCGCCGTGTGCTACGTGTATGGGCTGAGGAGGTGAACGCCGCCCCGCTGCCGGGGCCTCCTGCGAAGGCCGCACCCCACGAGAAAATCGCCTTCCTCACAGGGCACCTCACGGTTTCCTTTAAGCCTGGCCTTGATTTCCCAGCTTTTCCCTTTGCCCTCACATCTCAGCTGATTCTCTTCTGCCCTCAGTTGACCTTCAGCCAATAGTCCTCTCTAGTGCCTGCATTTTTATTTTTTATTGTAGGGCAGTAGTCTGTTGACCTGGGCAGCACCAGTATTTTCCCACGTGCTGATCTAAGTCCACTCGATAGCTCACACCTTAAAAAAGGTGGCAAACTCAGAGTGTCAGGCTTCTCCTGATTGACAGTGTTTAAAATCTCGCAGGTGATGGAGTGTCCCACTGGGCCGGGAACCACCTGGCTGCCACCTCAAGTTTGCCCGGAGCCTGCCGGGGGCGGGTTCAGACACTGGCCATGGGGCCTCACCCCAGGGCTTCTGATGAAGCAGGTCCGGGTGGGGCCCAAGAATGCCCCTGTTCACACGTCCCCAGGCGTGTGCCCTCGGATCACTGGTCTGGAGAGGCCTGCCTGGTGGCGTCCCAGAGCAACAGCAATGGGAAGCTTGTTAGAAACACTGGGTCACAGCACGCCCTGGTGGAGCAGCAGTCAGGTCAGTCTCCTCCGCCGGAGCGCAGGCCACACACCCCGGGTTTGAGTCCCGGGTCCAGGAAAGAACAACAGTGTGAAAAACTAAACGAAAATAAAATAAGGAGCATCTTCCTCTGCTCTCAAAAACAAAAAACACCCACAGGATCTCAGCCCTAGGAGCCCTGAGTCAGACCCTCCCTGCTCTCCTTTTCTTTTTTTTTAAGAAAAGATAGGTGCAAGCAGGAATGAAGGTGAGTAGACAGGCGGGCCTTATTTCTAGTTCTTCATCTTGATTGTCTCTGCACCTGGGTCTTGAACCTTGGGATGTCTGTGGTCTGCGTCCAGTGAACTAAACCACTGGGCCACCAGCTCTGCTGCTCCTTGCTAAGCCCTTTCTTTGAGCAGCTTCCCACAGCGCCCCTGGAAGTACTCCCCTCCCTGGCCGTGCTGAAAGACTTTTCCACGACCAGATAAGCTCAGGACAGAGCAAACTGAACAAAGGCCTAATTTCTTCCCCGCAGGACTTCTCAGAGCCTTGAAGACAACTGTGAATCTCAAAGAAGAGGTTAATTTGCATCATTTCCAAAACTTTTGTTCAGGGAATGGCTGACCTCCCCGGCCCTCCCAACACAGCTAGAGCTCACATCGTGAGGACATTAGTGTTCCGATGACCACCTCTCCCTGTCTTCCTGGACCGAGGACTTTCCGGGGTGTGGGACTTGCAGTGCTGACACTGGGAGAGTCCCAGGAAAATGGGGACACCTTGGACACCAAGGAAATGGCAGTCTATAGGGAGAGAGAGATCAGTCACCTGGGAGTGTGTGTTTCAGGGGAAAGAGAAAAGATTGGGGAGAAAGGAACAGAATGAGGGCTTACTGGAGGCACTGCGAGGAGGCTCAAATCCATCCAAAATGGTGGCGAGAGGTGGTGGGGAAACTTAAGATGCCCTGGGGATTTTGTGAGCCACGCAGTCGGGATGGTCCTTCTTCGTAGCTGAGAGCGCTGCCTAGTGGCCCTCTGATGGCAGTGCATGCGTCCTTTTTGAATGCAGCCGCACAGTCCACCCTCATTAAGGGAAGAGGCAGGCAGGTGGTGGAAATGGGCAAGACAACCCCCAAACACTCCCACTTAGAGTTTTGAAAATCTCAGGTGTCAAATTATATCCATGAGTCTTTGTGACCTCGAGCAAGAGTTCGGCTAGGGCAGGGGCAGCGTGGGAGCAGGTGGGAAATTCCACAGATCCACCAGAACCAGGTGGCCTGGCCCCACTCCCTCCTCCATGGCTGCCTCTCCCATCACGGGGAACTTTAAAGGCTCTGTACTTGGGATGGGACAGCAATCCTGTATCTGGGCCTTGGTCAGCCACTGCCGGGATGTCCTCAGTCATCCCAGCCTGGGCCTCAGTCTTTCCCTGTGAAATGGGTAGATGACTGGGTCAGCATTTCCCAAATGGCAAAGACACTTTCCATACTTAGGTGTGGTGCATGGTTAGCCTGTCAAATCCATGACAGGGTGGATGCTGCTGTGCTATTGCTAATTTAGGAAAAAGTCATTTTTAAAAAAGAAAAAGGCGGGGAAACAACCAGTGTGAACACTTAAATGAAAATAAAGTGGAAAAAAAAAAAGAAAAGGGAGAAGTCCGCAGACAGGAAGCCACAGGGCTGGTCTCATTGACGACACTGAGGCGCTCTGCGCCGGCTTCTCTCCAGGCCCTTGGAAGGGGCTGCTCTGGAAGGCATTCCGTCCCAAGCTGAGCTCTCCGTCCATCCAGAGGACTGCTCTGGTTTCAAGGGACAAAGAGCTTCCCTCTGAGGCTGCTTCTAACAGCAGTGTGGTGGCTGACAGGCGCAGGGGAGGGTGGGGCAGAGTGGTCTCTTGGGGCTCGCAGGCATTGAGGACTGGCTCTCTGTCCCTACTGCTGCTGGGAGCTGCCTCTGGTGCTCACCTGAAGGCCAGGAAAGTAGCTTCCGATGCCCGTGACCTGTGAGCTGCTCGCTTCTCCCCAGAAGCTTCAGCCCTCCTCCCTTCCCCGCCCCACGCCCCTTTCACCAGAAGCAATCGGAGAGAAGCCTGCGGTCACGTTCACACATCAGCGGCGCCTTGAACAATTTCCCTGGGCATCTACAGCTGTGCACGCGCGACTCCCCTCGCCCTGACAGCGTGGCTAATCCAGACTCGCCCTGCTTTCCAAATAGGTTTGAAAGTGACCTTAAGGCCATGACTGGCCGCACGCTGAACTGGTACTGGAAGACCATGTGGGCCGTTGTGAGCCCGCTGCTCATCATCAGCCTCTTCATCTTCTACCTGAGTGATTACATCCTCACGGGGACGCTGCAGTACCAAGCCTGGGACGCCTCCCAGGTACCTGCTGTCTCGGGGGTCCCACAAGGTTGTTCGTGCGCCTGACCCTCAAGTTTCTGAAACCGTGGGGCCAGCTCCGGGGGTGGGTAGGTAATTCGCTGCAACCCAGAAACGTTAGATATTTGAAACCCAGATATTTGAAAACACTCAACCCAAGTCAGCAACGTGCTGCGGTGGAGAGTGCGGGCCCCGCCAGAGCTCTCCGTTGGGCCTTGTCCTGGAGCCAGACACAGCCTCCCAGGCCGCACACGTCTCCCAGGTGGCAGCCTCTGGCCTCTGGCCTCCTCAGCCTCCTTAGAGAGGCTGAGCAACCTGAAAGGCAGGGACCCCGGGCCAGCTCCCGTGAGGGACCCCGAGGAGCACAAGTGGAGCACCTCCTGGGTCTGTGGGGACTCACGTTAGCCCTTGAGTTGCTGGGTCCTGGGCAGTCTGGCTCCAGGCATGACCAGTCCCACCAGGCTCACTCAGGCAGGGCAGGGTCTGCTGACCAACCAGAAGGGCGGTGTGTCTGAGTTTCCACAATCAAGATGACTGTATCAGAGCGTTGGCCTAAGGGTCAACCCCAGCTTCCCTTTGGAGAAAAGGATAATAATATTACTAGTCATTTGCATTTCTTTTCCTGTGGTAGAAGATGCTGTCCTTTAACATGAGAGGTGTAGGGGGTGTGCAGGGGGGACACGAAGGCCCCGGGGCGCCATCTCGCCCCACTTCACAGCCTGTGACTGAGAAGCGGAAGAGGAGCCCAGCAGGGCTTCTCCAACCCACAGCAGCCTGATTTGAATTACTTTAAAAATGAAATGAGAGAAGTGGTAGAAAGTACAAGGACCTATGATTTACTATATAAAGCAGACACGAGATTATGCTGTCCGATTGCTAAAGATGGTTTCTAAGCGTCTCTTCTCAATTTCTGTACCTGCTGATTCAGAACAAAAAGGAGTCACAGAGAAATGACAAAATGCTTGTGAACTGGTTCCCGCTGCATAACATGGAGCAGCGTTAGGTGACCTGCACTGCACGTGCGTTGACAGCAGACATTTGTCCCCTTGGACTTAGCTGCAACAGTGGCATTGATTGACTTTTGGCCTCACTTAGGCTTCGCAACGATTTTCACGTGTTTGCATTTAGAGAAACATCCATTGGACCCCAAAGATATATCAAAATTTGTCTTGAGATAGAACTTATAAGACTGCAAGCGTATGAGCTTAGAGACTAGTTCCTTATGGTAGCCAAGAGCCACATGTGGCTATCGTCACTTTAATACACTAACATTGAGAAAAAGTTCACTGTTCAATAGCCCCCTGTATCTGCTGGCTGGCCATATTGCACAGCGATTCTGTCATCATAGAATGTTCTTTTGGGTAGCACAGGGCTAAGGGTAGCCCCCTGTGTTTAGGTTTCCCCTAACGTGCCTCAGACATAAAGCCTTCAATTTTCCCTGTGGTTACTCTTTACGGACAGCTCCAAACGGTATCTGCACACACTGGTGAAGTTATGGAAGAGAAAGAAGAGGAGGGAGTTGGTCTGCCCAGTGTGTTTGCTAGTGAAGGCAGGGCCAGCAGTGGTCCCGGTATAAGGATGCCCAGCACCGTTTGCTCTCTTCCCATCCACACAACCTTTGGCCAAGTGGAAGGCCAAGGCCTGGAGGAGGCCATGTTCTCAGAAGGCTCACATGGGAAGTTCTTTCGCTGACTCAGTTTCTCCTTTCAGGGCCAGCTTGTGACCAAGGATTACCCCACGTACGCACTGGCCTTTATTGGGCTGCTCGTGGCCTCCTCCACTATGTGCATCCCCCTGGGGGCCCTGGGGACGTTCATCATGCGTCGCCTCAAGCGGGAAGACACAGCCTCCGTGGCCTGAGGACGGGGCTTTCCAGGGACTGCGGTCAGCTGCTGTCTGTTTTACGGCTGCCATGTGCAGTGGAACCTCCTTGGCTGCTCTGTAAAATATTTACTCCAGAAGTCGTCAGCCCATCAGCTCCCTGAGTCTATAGAGAAGACTGAGGAAGATATGCAGGAAGAAGGCGGCCCTGGGAGAACTCACACCCCACGCGGGGAGTGGCCGCCTCTTCACCTCTGCCTGCCCCCCAGGGCCACATCATGCGGCCTCCTTGTCACCGAAGTGGCAGATTCTTCAAGACTACTCTTAAAAAACAATTGCTTTCGTGACACTAGGAACATCCTACAGTTGGGGCACACTGTGAACTGGAATTTGACTATAATTTTTATGGAATAAACATTTAAGCAAAAAAAATTACCCCAGAGAAATCCCAAAATTATAGGGGGCAATCATTTTTTAGCTCAGTTTGAAAGGAGTTGTTTAAGTGCCTGGGATGATCTATTTAAGCATTATTGGTGCAAAATTAATTCTCATTTAGTCACAGTGAATCTGCAATTGCTTTGTTCTTCCCCAGTCGGACTGGCCATAAAGAAAGAAGGCCCTTGTGGGCCGCAACGGGGGTTATTTTTCTCTAATCTGAGTTCTCTCACAGTGGGTCCAAAGACCAGGCCTCTACAAAGTTATCCCAACTACAATTTGCAACCCCCAAGTTCTACGAGGAGTCAAAGCAGACATCTCTGCCTGTAGTGCCCCGTGCATTGGATAAAGTTTCCAGAAGCCACTCTGAGCTGAGCATGAATCCCATAGACTTAACGTTGTATTTGGACACGATGGCCAGCTCTTTATAGGAACAACACAAACCGCTTACAATCAATTTTAAATTATTTATCTGTACATAACTTTTCTAAAATGTATATAATTCAAACAGAGCATCTTGTAACTGAAGACACACTCTATTTATGATATAGCATTTGTCCACCATGCAAATGTCTCCTGTTTTTATTTTATTGCAGTCAGTGGGGCACAGCTACCCCTAAAGTGAGAGGGTCCCTTCCTGCTCTAACATTCTATGATTCCTTAAGATCATGGAATTCATGAAAGTGCTTTTGGGTAGATTTATATGGACATCTTAAACACTCCATGGAGACATCAGCTAGAGGTTTCTTTGTTTTTTACTTCGTGTGTGTGTGTGTGTGTGTGTGTGTGTGTGTGTGTGTGTGTGTGTGTGTTTTATAAATGTCCTGGCAAAAATGGACATTAGGAAAGTCTTCTGCTGCCTTGAAAACGTCCAGCTCCACCTAGTGGTCAGTTATAAAGATCACGTCTCTTTAAAGTGCTTGAAGCAGCATTTCTATGCCACAGATACTCCTCGATTACTCATCAGAGGGTCCTTTAGTGTTGAAATCCCTCAGGTATCAAGGTGTGAAGAGTGGGCACACTCAGTGCCAACACACAGCACGTCGTGGGGAACAGTACCCAGAGGCACCCCTCCTTGGACCAGGGTGTTTCAGCCTGGGTGCCGGGAGTCCCCAGGAGCGCAGAGATCAGCGTTGCCCTAGATTATTGTTTTATAGGCAGTTACAGGTGCTCTCTCGGTGGCCCTCCACCTCCGCAGCCTCTGGACCACCCGGGAGCAGTGAGAACTGATGCCCAGTTCACGCCCGACCCAGCCCATTAAGAAAGCAAAAAAATGAGTCACACGCTTAGCGATATTTATATTAAAATGACCTTTAAACATTTGAAAACCATTTTGCGCATTTCCAATCACATGGAAAACCTTCCTTTGGGGCAATGGTTCTCAGGAAAGTTAGATGAAGTCCCACTGTGACAGAAAGATGTGCTCCGAGTGACAATCTCTCAAGTTTCCATCCAGTTTTCTCTGGTTTCTATGAACTTCATAGACGAGCAGGACATTTCCCAGTCGTCCTCTTGAGCCAATAATCAGCCCTGCCTCATGAAGTTACTTGTTGTTGATTTCCTAGGCATAGCACAAAGTAACCGTCTTGATATAGTTGTCCACGCCCTTCCAAAAGCTGGAGGGGAAAAGAACATTCCATTCCTACACATTTAACAGTGACCATGACGTTAAGGTCAGAGCAACTCCAGAAAGCTTTCTATTTCTAAGCATGATGACCCTTGACTTAGCGCTAAGAATCAGGTAGGGAAATACCTAGTTTTTCAGAAATTGTCATCCTAAGTAAAATCCTAACGAAGTTTATCTGAGCCTTTGTTTTGTCCTTTACCAGCTGCAATTTTGAGCCCTCTCTATTAACATAAGATTCCCCCTCCTTCTGAAATACTACCCCGTTTTGAAGAAGTGGAAAATAAAGAAGAGGATGGGAACCATCCCCATTTTGTCTCTTACCATGTCCAGTCACTGCTCATGAAACCACTGAGGCTGCCCAGCGCGGGGTGAGACAGCTATCACATGAGGAGGTGTCCATTCCCTAAGAAAAGTGAGGAGAAAAGCTTTCTAATGCGCTGAAAACAGAATCTGAGCTCATAGAGTCGCTGCAGAACCTCTCCAGCCTTTCAAGAGGTGTCCTGGGCCCTTGACCCCTCTCAGGATACCCCTCTGGCCAAGACCATGAGAAGCCACCACAGATTTGATCGTAGAATTGTGCTGCGGGAAAGAGCATGTAAACCAGTGAATTTGATTTTTTTGAGTTATTTATATAGAAAAATTAATGTATGACTCTTCCACTTGACATATGGTAAAGCTGGGGCAGAGAATTAACTCACCCATCATTTTCTTCTTACATCAGTCAGGGGAGGAGAAAAATAGGTTTAAACATCCCTCTGCAAGGCATAAGTACATCTACAAACATGAAATTCTTAGCTAGTTTCTTGACCCATTGTGTCCATGTGAATCACTTTGCTATTTGCCCACCCCCATTGCCTGGGTCCTTTCTGGGGTCATCCAGGGACTAGTATATTGTAAGCCAGCCCCTAGGAGGGGCTGAAGATGGTGCTAACGGACAGACAGGGACCCTGGACTTTGTGGTTCTGACATTCTGGAAGGGAAGACATGACAGATTACAAATAAGCAAGGTGATTACAGAAAGAATGTGACCTAGAAATAAGCAGGCCAATCTGAGGGTGTAAGACAGACAGCACTTCAGATGGTTGTGGAGCCCTTCATGGACTGAATGAAGAAGAATGAAGTAGTTCTTGGCAGAGCCAGAAGGCCCATCCAGGCAGAGGCTGAACCTGAGATGAGGAGCAGAAAGGTTTGTGGTTGGAAGAGGGAAGAGAGTGATTGGAGGTGATCTTGGAAAGTGAGCAGGGAGACACATAGGGCCTTGTAGGCCATGGCAAAGAGCTTGGATTTTATTGAGAGCAACAGAACTCCACTGAGGGTTTACCGCAGACCTCCATGTTACTGGATTTATACTTGGAAGACACTGGTTGCTGTGGAAAATACACTGGAGGGGGGAAATTGGAAAAACATTATATGCAAGTTCATGGGAGAGATGGCAGCATGGACTTGAAAGTGGATATGGACAGAAAGAGATGAGTCTGAGTTACATCTTGGTGGGAGAGTTGCCAAGAATTTCAAATGGGCTAGATGTATAGTTGCACGGAGAGATGAAATGCTTGACATCCTGAGTGGATTCCGCTGGCATGTTTGAGGTGGGGAAGCTGGAAATGGATTTATACTGAGTACAAATCAAGAGCTCTGTTTGACCATACCATGTGCGAGATGTCTGTCAATCAGGTAGGAATATCTGGTAGAGTACTGCACAGAAATACACGAAGATTTGAGAAAGAGCTGGGTTAGACATAAATTTGGGTGTTGCCAGCATAGAGGTTATTGAAAGCCACAGGTCTAAATGAGATGACCCAAGATGAGAGTACATGGAGAACAGGGCTCAGACCACACCTGCAAAAAAATCTGACGTGTTGACATAGCAACGGCCTTTTTCCCATCCTTCCCATTGAATAAATGTGGTCCCTCCTCCTGAATCAGAGTGGGCCTATGACTGCTTCAGTCAACAGAATATGGCAGAAGGGACCACATTTGACATAGGCATCTAAGGGTCATGCGGTGCCCCCTGGGTTTTCCCGAACACTTGCTCTGGCAGCCCTGAGACACCAGGTATGAAGTCTGACATGCTGAAGAGATATGTGGAGGTGTTCTAGCCACAGGACCGGCTGAGTCCGCCTGCTAGGCATCCTTGCTAAGGCATCAGACCAGCCCCTCCAGCAGATGAGTACCACTGAGTGATCTTTCTCAGCGCCATTTGGATACAAATCATCAACCAGCCCAGCCAAGTCCTACCCATTCCCACTCACAGCATTGTGAGACTGCTTTGCAGAAATATATATAAAAAGGATAAAGAAAATAGAGAACAACAGGGAATGGAACAATGAATAACGCTGAACAAAACCCAGAAGAATGTGTGAACCAGATGCTCAGATAATAACTTTTTCTGAATCTGACAAAACCTGGACTTTTTTTTTTTTTTGAAAGGTGCAGGCAGGCATGAAGGCGAGGAGGAGGCAGGCAGGCAGGATGAGAAAGGAGGAAGCATCTTGATTTCTATTTAGTTGCTCACACTGGTTTCCCCTCTGGCCCACGACTCGAGCCCAGGGTGTATGGCCTGTCCCCTTCAGAGGTGACTGACCCAACCACTGCTCCACCGGCATGCGCCACAACCTGCACTTTTGACTTTGACTTTTCCTGATCTTGAGTCCATGCTTAAACCCACCTCTAGAAGGAGCTTAGTTCAGCACAAAGGAACATACTTTAGTGACTGTGATTCTAGTTTTTACAGCCAGAAAAATCAACGGGCCGTAAGTGTGCATTGCTGAAAATGATAAGCAGAGAAAAATGAACATCTGGACCTTTGACTAAAAACAGACTCATGTTTGGAATAATTTATAAAGGAAGTGCTGGGAACAAGAGCAGGCTGAGCATAGCCTGTTCTTCTGCGGTCAGGTCCTCAGTAATTGGCCCTCCCTCCCCTACGCAGTGACATTGCATTCACGGAGGTCAGCGGACGAGGGCCCCCCTGGTTCTAACCGAGCACACGCATGGAGCTTAGGAAGTTGCCAGGTGGCTGGGAATCCAGAATTTATATTCAAGAGATCACCGGGTCAGCCCTCAGGTGAGGTTCACATAGACTAGGGCCCGTGTTTCCAGCCTTGGGGCCAGAGCGCCGCAAAATGAATTCCACGGAAGACTGGCCCTACGGACACTACACTTTACTAGGTATCCCCCTGGGTGAGTTGTTCATTCTGGTTTTCGCCTGGCTCCTGGTCGTGAACCTGCATCTCCTTGGGCTTTACGTGGTCCACAAGGCAGCATCTCAACCACCTGAGCCACGAAGGCGTAGGCGTGCCTCCAAACACAATTTCTTAAGTAGAAAGTAGGATTTGGGAAGCTACTAATTTTCTTACTTGTGAATGTTTTGTTTAATCTTGCTATAGTGGCCATCCCTTCACTGTTTTGCATGAGTTTTTAATTCTAAAATAGAAAAGAACAAACACCCTTTTCAAAACAAAGTACATGAAGGACACCAACATCGTTAGAAAAAGAGTATGACATTTAATTTTCACTTATGGATACAGTACAGGAATTCAAAAGTAAAGTCATTGCAGGATTCTGAACTACTGATACTTGAGATCTAACACACCAACACTAGTCCATTCACTGCCAAGCAGACACGTCGGCAGTTCAGATTTGGTCTTTGTTGTTGAAATAAGTTCTTAAGGTGAGATGCCCAGTAGCATGAGTAATATATTACAGCAGAGATATACTACGTTTCGATATTTCTTCTTTGGAACAAATTATGCTTATTTACATGTTAAGAATAGGTAGCTTTAATTACTTGCCCTATTGCAAATTTTAATGGCTGATTTTAAGCTACAGAGGGTTTTCCAGCTATTATTTCCCTTGGAGGTTCTAAAAGTAACAACTCATGAATGTTTATAAAAGAAAATACTGAAGAAAAGGTAATGTTGAAATAAAGGCGCTTTTAGAGATACTTAAAGACAACAAAGTATTACTATTGGGAAAAACTACATATTTTTAAGCATAACATACATATTATAGCAGTGTTTCATTGAATTGCTTCAAAGTAGTGAAAATTATACTACCTTATAGACTTTTCTAACATTTAAACTTCATATCCTAATTATAATTTGAAAATACAGTCCACTTACAATTAGAACTATGCACAGCTTCTAAAGCATATTTTTCAGGGGTTTTTTTTGCACAAAAATTCAAGATTAAGTTGGTCCTTGATTTGGAGAACTACACCTATCTGGAAGCACTAAATTTTAGACACTTATTGATGGCTGGCTACAGCTTAGCAGAGTAAAAAGCATCGACAGTCCCACGTGCAGAAAAACAGCTGCTGCCCCCAGGACAGGACCCACTGCAGCGAAGACCCTCTCGGAGGCCTGCACTCTCCACGAATGACTCTCAAAGAAATCAAACGTCTGGGAGGAAGCAGCTGACCACGCACAGGTATTTTCCGCACAGAGGCTTTGGACCTTTAGCATGAGACTTTACATTCTTTGATTTCATTAGACCTTTGAAAAGAAAGATTAAGAAAATCTGCATTTTTTCATCACACTTAAACTGCTGGTCCAATGGCAACAGTTCAAGCTGACCAAACCCCTAAGGCAACTCAACTGAAATCTCAAAAGCACACCAGACTCCACCCTCCTCTTCCCTAGGTGAAGCCACAGACTATTTCATCCAACTACTTGATATATGTAAAAGACTTAATTTTATAAACACAGTAGAGTTTAGCTTATTATTACACTTTTAAGAAAAGTCCAAAGAAATATGGAAAAGTATGCCTGCTAACAGCGACTGCTTCTACAATGACAATAATGGAAACTGAGCTAGAAAAATAATTTTACTGTTTTAAATAATGAAAGCTCGATTTTTTAAATATATTACTTATTCTGCAACAATTGATTAAATCCACAATGAATAGATTCCTTCCATTCTGTGAGTTGAATTCAGGTTACACTTTAATTATAGAATAACTTCAAATTATAAATATAACCATCCCAATAGTAAAGTGATCATCGAGGCAGTAACATCAGAACAGTTCTAAGTCATCACCCTCACACAGAGCACAAGATACACTTTTGGATAAAGGCTTTAAAAAGACCTCGGGCTGATGTGGAAAGCGGGTCAGTAAAGACTCCAATTCTGCATAATGGAATCTTGCATGCCAAGCCGCTTTCCACAGACACAAATTCAGTCTATCTTTTCTTTCTGGACCAATCTGGGAGCATCAACAAAATCTTTGCCATTATAAAGAATAATAAAAAAGGTTCCAATGCTTGCGACTCCCCAGAAGAGCACATAGGCCAGTGTTTCTGTCCAAGTGTCACCTGTTGACAGAAAAAAAAAAAAAAAAGATGATTAATAAAGGTGATTTTCTTGCTACCAAATGCAGTGTTTAGCTATTTAGCACATCATAACAATAAATTTTCTAGGAAACTTAGAAACTCGTATTTTTCAAAAATAAAATGTCATAGTAATACCATTTCTTTGTTCAGAATGCTCTATTCATTTTAGGGTACTAAATTACAATCCAATCTATATATTTCACACCATCCCCACCACCAGAGTGTATTTTTCAAAACTGTGTCCTCTGAAAAAATACAAGAATCTCTCAATGAAGATTTAAGCCAGCCATTCTCAAACTCTGGCTGGCACCAGTCTTCTACAGGGACTGACCTAGCATCGACTGCTGGGGGCCCACAAACCTGCATTTCTAGAAGTTTCCAGATAATTCTGAGGTGGCTGGTACAAAGGCTCTACTTTGAGAACCACTTGACTGAACTATTTCATATCATACAAATAATTATTTTTAATTATATAGTCTAACAGCACAAGGAACTATTTATAAAGTTTAATTCACAGTCCTATGACAGGTATTAGCTACTATCAAAATACCTACACAAAAAATACACTTAAAACAGTGCTTCAGAAAAGCTATGTATTAAAGCTAAGTATATAAAACAAAACTCGGTCGCATACTTTAATAACATATTTAACACAACTCTCCTGATGTACATTTTGCCATCGTGGTAGGAGTCCATGAAGGCTAACAGTGGGAGAAGACCTCTTGTGTTCCATTCCTCAAATAGTGGACCTATGGTTGTTGCTTCCTGCAGTGGTGCTGGCCTCATCTGCAGGTGGGGAAACACATGCAGAGGCCAACAGCCAGGAAGAAAGCACGAAGCAAATCAGGGTCCAGGCTCTTTCCTAATAAGCTGTCGGACATTATTCCGCACTGACTTCCTATTCTCTTAAACTAAAGCAGAAGCTAGAAATCGGACATCATCTCTAAACATCGCAGGAGCTCATTTACTTTACAATGAACTGACATGACATGTTATTATCTACAGTCTCCATCTCTTTTTACTCAAAACACATACAAACTTTCGTAACTGCTCATTTGCATAGCTCTGAGTACTAGAATTCTTCCTGGACAAAGAAGGAAGTCAAGAAAAAACAAAACAGACCAACGTAACAAAACCAGTTCAACAGTGGAATGGCTCCCAGAAGTACTCCGAGGATCTGGGGAGTAAATGAGACCTGCACGGAACTCTGACAAACTTTGAAAAGCACTTGCTGGCCAGTCCTGTCCTCTCCTTCCTGCCTCCAAATCTGGCCCTGGACCTGCAGGCATTGGTCACACAGTGATTCCTGTGCTCTCGAGCCCTCATGAATCTGTGTGAGCTAAAAGTAGTTTTTACATTTTTAAGGGGTTGTTTAAAAAAACATAAACCCCTTCCACAAAAATGTGTAACGGAGACTCCATGTATAGTTTATGGGATCATATTCAATATTCAATTCAATGAGGAATCTCCATGCTGCTTTTCCTAAGAGTTGCACTAATTTGCACTGCGAACAACAGTGTAAGGTGTTATCTGTTTTAATCTGCACTTCTCTAATAAGCGAGGAAGAACATCTTTTCATGTCCCTGTTGGTCATCCGTATGTCTTCCTTGAAGAAATGTCTATCCAATTCTTTTGCCCATTTTTTTTATTGGATTGCCTGTTTTTTTGCTGAGTTTCATGAATTCTTTTTATGTTTTGGCTACTAAGCCCCTGTCAGATAAACAGCATGGAAATACCTTCTCCCAGTTAGTAGAGTATCTTTTTGTTGTGGTGATAAGTTTCTTTTGCTGTGTAGGAGCTTTTTAACTTGATGCAGTCCCACTTGTTGATTTCTGGTTTTGTTTCCCTTGAAGCTAGAGTTGAGTCCCCAAAGTTTTTAAAGTCTAAAATATTTACTATCTGGCTGTTTACAGAAAACGTTTGCTAACCCTCTTCTAGCACAGTGCCAGTGGGATGGCTCCTTCCCCAGGTCGTGGCTACTGAGGGGATTGATTATAGAGGTGAACAGGCTTGAGTCGCCTCCTCGGGAGGACAGTAGAATTTGTGTAGCGGGTGGGGCACAAATGGGGGACAAGAGATCTGAGCCCTAGGTTCAGCAAACATTTGCTGAGAACTTACTATATCCCAGACACAGGAGATAAACAATGAGTAAGACACAATATCCGCCCTCAAAAAGTTGTTGATCCAGTGAGAAAGACAAATAAGTATGCGAATCATTACCACACGAGAAATATACACTGTGTGTTGGGGACACCAAACAGGCCATACACCTCTGAGAAAGAAATTCCTAGGTGCTTATGAGGTAAAAAGAGAAAGTGCTGTAAGAGAAACACAGGAATCAGACAGGTGAGGTGCCATCTGTGTGGGAGGACAAAGGGACACACTGTGGGAGCTCAGCATCTGAATGGTGCCCAGGAGCGGATTCAGACTGGCAGACACGTAAGCCAAGGGTTATTCAGGACAGAGGAGGAAGACTAGAGGGTGCCTCACAGGTACAATACAACTAAGTCACTGACTCAAATTCCCAGAGCACTGGATATTACTTGATGGAGATAGTTTACTCTCACATGCTTTAACTCAGGAACACAGGAAAACACCAAGAGGAAAAAGAAAACCAGAGACAGACCATGTTAGCTCAGGTTCTTAGACAGTTTTGCTCTCAATCTATTAACATTGAATGATAAGTAATATAATAATCTATTAATAAAATGCATTTGTCCAACAACAGGCAGTTGGTTAAATAAACCATAGACCTATATACAGAATATTTTACAGTCATTAAAAAAGAAACATGGGGACATGCTTATATGGCTCAGTGGAAAAAAACAGATTATCAAAAAAACCAAAGTAGCTCATGCTTGAAAAATAACACAACTAATAAAGAAAAAAAAAAAATCAAAAAGTTAAGAACAGTTATCTCTGGAAGGCAGGATGATAATTATCTTTTTCTTTTTTGTCTAGCAGCATTTTCTATAAGTATATAACTATGTTACTTAGTAAATCTTTAAAGAATCATTTATCAAGCTGCTGGGTATATCCTCCGGTCACATCTACAGACTAATTCCATTTGCTCAATTTAATTATTAAATTTATTAGGGAAACCTCAAACGTTGAGTAAGATTCAAAAGCTCAAGATTTTCAAGAAGTTCGGCTGCTAGGAAACGCGCGTCAAGTGTGAATAAGCACACTCACCGGCCATGAGCAAACAGATGATGCACATTGAGAATGCAACGACCATGATAATGGGCAGCTGGAAAAGAAAATGGAAAGAAAAGTCATCATTCTAGAATGCTAAGCCACAGGTGTAAAACCAGTTGTGCACATTTTGCTTGAAAAAAGAAAACAAAACTCTTTCCTATTCTAACATACAAAGTAACTTTTTTTCCAAGTACACAGGAGTTCAATCACACCCGCCCAAACCTTCAGGCTGGTTGAGTTACAAGAACTGAAGCGCGGCTCCAAAAGCAAGGAGTGTCCCCTGGAAGGCTGCCGCCCCAAGAGACCAGGGGCCCCCTTTGCATCCCGGCAGCCTCCACTCACTGGGAAAAAGCCTGACATTCCTGCCAATGAGGTGAATAGTGGGTCACAAGAAAATGCTCCCCCTTGTTACAAATTTGCCTCCACTAATACCCAAACCAAGGAGAGTAGACTTCTTGAAATTAGAAACATTCCCGCATGTCTTTGCTTTTATGAGTTATGAGTTCTTCACATGAAAAAGGATGTGGGGGAGAGAAGTTTGAAAAAAAAGTAAATGCTCCAAAGTTGTTTTACTCTCACTGATCTCTCCTTGAGGAAACTTACTTACATTTCACTCAGAACAAACATCAAGTTTAAAATAAAGGGAGATGGTGCCATCTATACCTTCGGACACAATGATTTTAGTAATTTGAAAAATATAAAGGTTTCTTACAGTCTGGAATTTCCAATCTCTTGAAACAGTAAAAGGACTATGAAATTCTAATTCATCCACTGAATAGTTGCCAAGAAATAAGTCTATAGAATCCTAGAACAGAAAGACAGAAATTATTACGACCGTAAATTAGATGTGATTACATTACAGAGGAAACAGTGTAAAGACCCAGCCATTCAATGACAAAAAGTAGCATCAAATACAAACTTACTTGTCTAAATCCATCAGAAAAGTTGTTCTTAAAATACCGGATTAGTGAGTTCAAGCCATCCATTACAAGCCCCAAACGAGTTCTCTTCCCAGTCCTGGTAAAAAGAGGTTAAGTTCTGAGTTACAGATTTGCATATTAAGTTCTCACACTGATTTTATGGCCAGCAAGTATGTGGTATGGAGAGAAGTGTATTACATAGATTTTTCAAATTATCCCTAAAAATATAAGCAATACCTCATACACAAAAAGACAAAAAATCCACTAACATATCCAAGAAATATGTATTCTTTCTAAAATATTGGCAAAGTAGACACAAAGAGTAAAAACACGCCAGTTCCAGTGGCCAAGAAATCAACAAGAGAAACAGACCCCAGGTTAAGTGACACAAACAGCAAAAAGACTAGAAATTTATTATGCTCCCAGCAAACCCATATAGTGGAGAAAAACCCAACTGCATCTCTAAGAAATTCGAAATTTTCTGACCTCTCTCCACCTAGTGAGGCCCTTAAGAGCATCGTCAGTACCGCCTGCGCTTTTTAGAGCCGCAGTCTCAGGCCCCGGCACCGCCCAGCAAGACTGCAGTGTTTCTAGGCACACGGTAAGGTTCGAGGGGAAAGCAGAGTGTGGCTCAATCCTCGCTGGACAGCAGGATCACACAGGGCAGAGAGGACCCACCAGCACCTAGGCCTCATTTTCTAGCACCCCCAATCTGAAATGAGGCTCAGGCGCTGCTGTTTTGTTATTTTTGCTTCTGTTGCCTAAAAAAATTGCCACAGTGATTACAATATGCACCAGGGCTGTGAACCACTGATAGGGATGCCAGCTGAAAAGCGCAGCTTACCTGGTAAAGTCGGTCTTCAAGGCACCAGTCCCCGCATACTGTTTGGCACATGCATTTGCATTATCAGCCCAGGCTGTGGGAAAAACAAGTGAAAATCAGCTGATAATAATCAAATGACCAAATTCTAAACCAAAATACTAATTTAAAAATTTTAGTAAATTTGCCTCTATTGTAGAAAATACCTACCATTTTTGTAAATCTTCTCAAATTCACTTTGTTCTTCAAGGTTTTGTCCCACATGCAAAACTCCTACTCTCTGGAATAAGAACCACACTTGTGTTTATGTGTAATCCATTTCAGGATACATGATTTAGGAGAAAACAAGAAGCTAGTCCCCAAATCCCATCACAGGGCTCGTGGCTGCAGGTGAGGGATGCCCTCCTTGTGCATACGGGGTCCAGACACCACCAGGGAGAGGGGCGGAGGGAAATGAAGAGGGACAGTAAAGGCTGTTCCAGCCACCACCACTTCCTCCTTCCCTGCCGACCTCCAGCCTTCGCTGCCTTCACACCTCTGCCCTCCTCACAGCTCACCGTCCCTAGACTTCCTCACCCCCAAACTCATCCCATGTTACAAGGACTCTTGTGAAAACTGGACAAATGTTACCTATCTGCCTCCCCATAAACTGCACACACACAGCCCTAGGTATATAATCTGGAGGATTCCTGGCCATCCTGAATACCCCTATGTATTCCCTTTTAGGGTTCACTGACCACACATGAGGAACCCCTACCTTGTTTTTGGTCTTGGATCCTTAGCCCTCTCATAACCACCATCTTCACTGCTCATCTCAGACGACACCTCACTATCCCTTCCTCAGATGGGGACTTCCCACCTTCAGACACAGCAAGGAGCCACCCTCAACGACTTTCAGCTGGTAAAAACTGCCTCACTGGAGAGGAAAGGCACAATTGGAGACCCCACTCGAGCTGGCACTGCTGCTAGAGGCTCCTGAGCAGAGACTCTCTGAAGATTGGTTAGGCTAATAATACTCTATTTCTCATGTAAAACAGTTAAATATAGACTACAGAACTTAGTTATATAGGTTTTGGAACCAAGCATTCTTAGTATTATTTCTGTTGAAAAAATATACTCTGAAGTAAAACCAACAGACTAATAAGAACACAGTAAATATGAACTAGAGAATGCGTAAGGAAAACCACTCCTTTGGTGTCACTTCAGGATTCAAGAACCATTCACTCTAAAGGAGATAAGGAAGGAAACCATTTGGGATGCATTTTGTGTGCCCCTCACAACAGTCGCCAACGTGACCTGGAAATCCAGGTGCTATATATTTTAAATTTCACATGTAAGCAGAAGAAAATATTTAAACCTATTTTTCTCAATAGCACAACCTGTGGTAAAAAGCAAAGCTATATCAGACAGTCCATATCTGGGAGTAAATAGCCCTGACCATTAATAAAAGAGATATCAGTGAAAACCACCTTGAGATTCTACTTTATACTATTTAGAATAGGAAAAAAAGGGTTTTTTGTTTTGCTTTTTTAAAAGGAAAGGTGCAGGCAGGAGTGAAGGTGAGTAGGCAGGCAGGCAAGAAGAGAGGAAGAAGCAGCATTTTATTTTTATTTTAGTTGTTGTTCACACTGGTTGTTCCCCCAGACCTGGGACACAAACCCAGGGATATGTGGCCTGCTCCTTTGGAGGCAACTGATCTAACCGCTGCTCCGCCAGCCATGCCAAAAAAAAAAAAAAGTTTTAAATAAAAATATCTAGTGTTGGCAAGAGTTCAATGAAATGAATTCACCTATCATTGCTGATGTCAGTGTAAGTTGGTATGATTCACTTGAAAATTAAAATTAATATTTCCTTTAGCTCAGTAATTTCACTTCTATGAATTAACCTGAGGATAATAATTCAGGTTAACAGTAATATGCAGATATATTCTCTGATGATGCTTTTCAGCCAAGAACATGGCAACTTAACTAGCTTATTAGTAAGTTGTAGTCTAACAATGAAATTCTTAAAAACCATGAGTATGTACAGTGCTAGAGGGAAAATGGCAGAATCAAAACTCGTGTATACAAATACTGACGATGGTTACAAAAAATGTGTACACCCACAGATGGCAAGACAGAAAATGAAAAGAACTCAGAGCGGATGGGCGGCATGTGGACGTTTTTTGTTCCTGGTTTTTAAAGACGAAGTTTCTTCTGTTTTTTGCTATATTGTTTCTCTAATAAGGGAAAAGAGAATCTGCACCTGGAGCTGGGCCTGAAGCGAGCGACGCGCTAGGAGACTCTGGATGACATTGGTCCTATCCAGGCAGTCCATACAGTTGCTGCGGAACACGCCTTCCTGGTTTGTCACCACCTTCCCGGAAGAATCCACTAGAAAATAGCTAAGACACATTTGTGTAAACACTCGCACCGAAGTCTGTCAAAGCGACTAAGGACACACCTCTTGCAACAACAGGTCCATATCCGTGACACTATCAAACTGGCAAATTAAAAGCTGCACAGGGACGTATGGCGCAGGTATATGTGAGGTCCACAGACGAAAGAGAAGTTTAACGGATACAGCAAGCCCACCCCATCCAAACCACAGCGCCAGGGGCTACCTGCTCAGGGTTGCAAGTGTGGTAAAGGCCCTTGTGGACATCACCACGCTGCCCTAAGGTCGAAAGAGGGCTTCCTCTGACATAATTCTCCCACCTGTGCCCAACACAGCAGAAGTTCTCAAACATGGTCCTGTACTATTTGCATCAGGATTCTTGCTAAAAAAGAAGATACCTGGTCTTGAGATAAACTGAGTAAGACTCTCTGAAGTAAGGGTTAGGGCTGTGCATGAAATATTTATAATCCTTTCTAAAAATAGGTAATACATGTAGGTAGTACAAATGCATAAGATACAACATGATATTATTTGAAAAATAAGTTTTTCTTCTTTCCCTTAACCACGAGGAGTCTTAGCTCCTTAGGCAACTTTGCTAGCTGTAAACTTGAAATAATTAACCTAATCTCTCAGAGCCTAGGTGTTTTCATCTATAAAATGGAGGCCAAAGTCCCACCGCTAGGCTGCTCTAAGGCTACAATGAGATAATACCTGATGCACATAAAGTGTTTGGCAGAGTGTATGGAACACAGCATATTGCAGCCTAGATACTAATTTTACTGCAATTATTCCACAACAATCCAAAAGAGGGGATATACTCAAGAGATTCACCAAGCGCGCATGTACACACACACTCTCTCTCTAATATATTTCTTGCAGTGTTGCTGAGTTTCATTTAGAGTTGTCTATATAATATGTGTGCATGAGTTCATGTGGGTGGTGGCACCCCATTAGTACTTGTGAAATAAGTACCAGATATTTTATAAATTTTCTTAAACTACTAAAAAGCTTATGAGTTAAGTAGTATACTTTCCACTTTATAAATAAATAAACCAGGGTTTGATAATGATTCATTTGCCCTGGGTCACTTAACTAATAAGAGGCAAATCGAGATTTCAAACTTAAGTGATGATGTGGGACCCGCCACCCCAAGGCACCATGCCCTCCAACAATCTGTCAGGTCTAGCCAGTGTTTTCTCTGGACTAATGATAGAGAACAATCTCCCCTCACTCACAGAACCTCATGACAAAATCACATGGAAAAGAGCAAATTTAAATATAGCTGATTACTTAGCATGTATAAAAATAAAATTTTTAAAAACTAAGCAACCATCTATAGAAGGAAGTGCTACTGTGAAACTAAAATTAAAAAGTGCATTTCCACTGCCAGAGTTAGAACTATACACAGAGGCAGAAGAAAATGACAGAATAGTTGAACGATTTAAGACTCCTTCTTCTGGTTTTAAAAAAAGACTACCATGCAATGCCCAGAGTACAGTAAACCTGTGAGCCAACCTGGTAAGGAAAACGGTAAACAATGTACAAAGTACCATAAAGGTATTCAGATCTTCAATCCATTAATTCCGTTCTCAAGAATTTATGTTTGGAAGTAATTTAGTGGAATTCAGGACACAAACACACATGTTCTTACGTGCATGCGTGTTTCCAGACTTATTCGCTACAACACAACCTTTCGTGGTGGGAGAGAAAAGGAAACAAACCAGATGCTCAATATGAGAGAAAACCTAACTGCAACTGTGTCACGATGCAGTGGAATACAGAAAAGTCATTAAATGCCATCATCACAAAGGCTCAGGCTAAGGGCAAAATATCTGTGACAGTACATTTAGTGAAGCAAGTGAAAGTAAAACAGTACAAATAAACCTTGATTATGCATACAATTTGTAAATGTGTAGAAAATAATTCATAAAAATATTAAAGTAACTGACCTTAGGTTATTTTTAAGAACTTAAAGGTATTTCTAAATCACAAAGTCTCTTCTTTCCAATAATAGAAAAGAAAAAGAAAGCCCATACATTAAAAGTAACAGTAGACACAGGCTGTCAGACCACTGAACTGGAAGTCTGCGAGAAAATACATTCATATTTGATTCATGTTGATTCATGTGTACACATACCTCTCCCATTGACCGTCACAGAGAAACACAGCTTACCTTAATTCATCTTGCATTTCTGCTACCCGATCCAATAAAAGACTCAGTCGGTCCCATCTCATATTTTTACATTCTTTATGGAAGTCAAAGGCAATATATCTACCAAAAGAAGATATTCAGAAACTTAGTCAGGTTATTCGCTCTCCTTCTATTAATAACAACTCCATCAGCCGATTCTGCTCCACGTCAGTCTGCAGGTCTTTACTCCTGCTGTTCTCTCTCTGAGCGCAGGCACAGTAAGCAGGTATGTAACACGAAGTGGCTTGTTCACGGAATACTCATTTATTCTCTATCCCCATGTGCAGAGAATAGGGTACCTATTATATGCTTTTCAAATGGATTAAAATATATGAAATGGTCAGTTGATTCAGTCCAAGGAGTCTACTGTGTACTAGGGATCGTGAGAGAACAGAGGTAGAAGATCCCTGTTCTGGTTAGTTATTGTCCATTTTAACAAAAAAATCACTATCAGTATCTGTATATCGAACATACATGTGGTAGAGCTAATCTTGCTTGACAATGTGTAATGGGTTGTTTGCAGTTATCTAATATGTAAGAGGCACAATTCTCAAAGTTGGAAAACATCTACCAGTGAAGCTTTCTTACCATGAGCTGAAAATAAGTTGCCCCGTGACAGGGGAAAATAAATCATAAAACAATTCCTGAAAGTCAAGACAGAGAACCTGAACACTGGGATACATGAAGAGTCACATATATCCCACCTCTGCTGAGCTTCCTACTCAGAGACCAAGTCAGATAGTACGCAGACTGGAAGGACATCACACTCTCATCTACAGAGTAAAATTCAGGTATGGCATCTGCTCTCATGTGACCGCCTTGACTCTAGCAGCCCAACAGTGCTGTTTCTAAGCAGCTCAGAAGAGAGTGTCCTATCATCTCAAGTAAGAATGGTATTCATAGAAATTAGTACAAAAATAAGGAATTTTGACAACTGAGAATCCGGGAGTGTTGATATTTTAGGCTTCTGCCTTCCCTCCCTCTTTTGATAAAAATACACAGTTTGCCACTGCTGATTGGTGACTTATAGGAAAGGCGAAGTCGCTCTTCCAGGTAAGCCACCATGCAAGAGGAAATTGCTCCAGCTCATGTGACAGTGTGAATCAGAGACCACACCAATTATGAAGAATTGAACTTCATGATCCAATGGCCAAAGCAACACAAAGTCTCGAGGAAAGGATTTTAATCAGGGACTAATCTTTTATAAAATTCAAATTAAAACTCAACCATTAAGAAGTCATTCTGCAACATATGTCACGGCAGAAAAAATTTCAAGTCAAAAAAATCATGCTTTGATTTAGCGAAAAAAATAAAGAAGCTGAAATACGCTTAGTGAGTCTATGTGTTCATGTATATGTACACGTACATCTAATCTGAAAGACCTGCAACAGACTTTTGTGAGTTACCTGATCATTCCGCTTGCCAAGGAAGCCACCATTGTCGCAAACGCCTGCTCAAGTGGTTTCTCTGAGCCCTTCTGGTTAACCTGTGAAAAATTCAAACACCACAGCTTTCTTTTCAGTTGATTTAAAATGAGACAGTGACATTAGCAAATGACAGGCTAGGAAGCTCGGAACTCATGTTCCTGCACAATAACATCAAGAAAAGCAGAAGAGGTCTGAAGCTCTGGGAAAAAACAAGTTTACAGCAACCAAGCAAATGCCAATAAAAACAACATCTTCAGCACTTACGACAGGTTTTTGGCATTTTTACTTGCCCTTACCCCAACCCCTCCCTGGTGTAGTGACAGTCTTAGTCTTGAGCAGTGACAACCTGGTTCCAGTTCCCTTCCCCAAACTGAAAGAAATAGATCAGAACTTACTTGAAAACTTTTGCATATGTTTTGTTCTGAACTAAAGCACGACCTTGTCTCTTCTCACATAAATCTGAACACGGGCAGGGATATGGTAGACACAGCCCAGAAATGCCACAAGAGTCACTAAACGACCTGTGTCTTGGAGCACTGTGGTGGCTCCAACGCTAAGACTGTGGATGCAAACTCCACATGCAGCCCAAGGACCTGATTTCACGACCCAGCACCAGGGGGAACGACCAAAATACAACTAAATAAGTAAATAAAAGTGCTTCTTAAAAAAAACAAGACAAAACAAAAAAAAACAAACAAAAAAATAACACATGCAGAGCAAGAGATTTTGGGCAGAAACATCACAAATACACCACCTAAATAAAGTCTGCAGAAGTGGTGTTGGTCTTACTCTTTGAGAAATGACATTCAAAAGCATCACATAGACAGAGGAATTTAGAAAGCCATGTGCATACCTAGGCAAGATGCATGCTCAGACTGCCAAGAAGAACTTAAGCCTTCACTTAAGGCTGATGCCCAGATCAACCTAGTCAGCAAAGCCTATTCTTGAAGCAGGACTAGTCTGCAGATACTGGGAGAGGAGGTTAGTCTCTCTTCCCTGTTTTTTTTCTCATTATCTATTTCAGTTCCTGGTATTAAAAAAATTAGCTGAACATAAGAATTCAGTGAGCCTACATAATGAGTAGTCTTTGCAAAAATAATTTTGAAAAGTCTCAGAACAAATGGATTACTACCGACTCCAACAATCAAAACAAAAACAAACCAACAGTAAACCCCTGGGACGGGAAACTCTGACTCCCAGAGTTACTGCGTTATAACTATCTGAGGCCCTATTTTCAATAACAATGAAATCACAAAGCATATAAAGAAATAAGAAAATAAGGTTTATTCAGTGGAAACAAATAAACTGACAGAAGTATTCTTATTAGAAAAAGACTCTAAAACAACTGTCTTAAACATTCTCAAAGCTAAAAGAAAACATGGACAAAGAACTAAAGAAAGTCAGAGACAAGAGCAATCTACACTTGCAATCCCTAGATCAGTATGGAACCTCTAAGGCATTTTTTTATCCAGAAATAGAAAACATCTTCCTGAAATTCATATGGAAGGCTCGATCAAGCCCAGATACCAAAACTTGAGAGAACAGTGTCGCGGGTCTAACACTTCATGACCTCATGGCCACAGTAATCAAGATGAGGCTACACTGGTGTAACATGTAGAGACCAGGGGAGTCAGACTGCAGGTATCTCTTGATAAGGATGTCAAGATTATTCAATGGGGAAAGGACGATCTTTTCAACAAATGGTTAAGAAACTGGATATCCACATGTAAAAGAATGAAGTTAGGCCCATTCCTTAGCAACGTATACAAACGTTACCTCAAAGTGGACTGAAGATCTAAATATAAAGAAGACTATAAAGCTCTTAAGAGAAAACACAAGAGAAAGAAGCTCTGAATGACATCGGATTTGGCAATGGTTTCTGGACTATGATACCCAGAACATAGACAACCAAGGAGAATACATTGGATTTCATCAAAATAAAAAAACTTCTGTATATTAAAGGATATCAAGAGAGTGAAAAGACAACCCAATGATGGAGAGAAAATATTTCAAAGCATATGTCAGAAAAGGGATTTATTCCAGCACATTATAAAGAACCGTAACTCAGCAACAAAAACAATAAGCAATCTGATTAAACTCGGGAAAAATACCTGAGTGGTCATTTCTCAAAAAAGTGGCTAATAGGGACATGCAAAATGCTCAACATCCCTAGTCATTAGAGAAATACAAATCAAAACAAAATAAAAATCCACACTAGTAAGAAAAGATATGTAGCAAAAAAAGCCAAATCCAGAAAAGAACAAATGCTGGCAAGGACATGGAGAAATTAGAACACTGGTGCATGGCTGGTGGGAATGTAAAATGTTGCAGACTGTGGAAAACAGTGTGGTGATTCCTTAAAGAGCTACATACAACTAGTATGAATTAGAACTGCCACATAACCCAGCAATTCCACTTCCAGGCATACACCGGTGGAAAGCAGGGACTCAACAGTTCACAGCAGCAATAATCTAAGAGCTAAAATGAGAAAACCGCCCCATGTCTCTCAACAGGTAAATGGATAAACACAATGTATATACAAAGAATATAAATATAAAAGGAATGAGATTTTGATAGATGCTATAACCTAGATAAACCCTTAAAACATAATGCTAAGTGAAATAAGCAATTCATAAAGGAACAATATTATATAATCCAACAAAATGGTGTACAAAGAATAAGCAAATTTATAGACAAAAAGCAGGAGCTGAGGGGAGGGGGATAATGGCAAGTTTGTTTGATGGACACTGAGTTTGTTTGCTATGAAAAGTTTTACACATACTGGTGACAGCTGCAGGACACTGAAATAAAGCCATTGAATCATATACTTAAAAATGGCTAAAATGGTAAATTTTGTTATGTACAAAGAGTGTTGTAAGAAACATACCAGATTGACTATAACTTGTTTTCCATAAATAATTATTTGTGAATCAAAATGCCTTTGGAAGCCATCCATCTAAATAAAGAAGAAAAAAGTTACATATTTTAGTAGATTTTAGTATAAAGATATTTATAAGATTTTTTCAAGTATCTCCTTAAATGTCCTATTTCTACATTCAAGCTTAGGATGGGGACTGGGCTGTCTTTTATATATTCTAAATATAAGACAATCCACTCTGCACTGCAATATTATTTTAATTCTGAGCACAATCTCAAACAGAAAACAATACATAAACTACATAAAGTTTTAAATTTTACTGAGACCTCTAAAAATTAAATTTGCCACCCATTCGATCATAGCTTGTTTTTCCGTATTTCTAACGTGCTATCTGTATAGACTTTTGGCCGAGAGGTTCACCAGGTGCCAGAACAAAGAAGAAAGGCATTAAACATGTTCAATTCCAACTTACGGGGAATAAATACGTATTGTACATGCAAACTAGATTGCTAGTAAGCTTCCGTTTTTAGCCAATGGAAAAAGCATGAAGGATACACACATGATTTGCTACTTTTTTGATCTGTGGCCTTGGTTTATACTTGAGGTTTGGTCTCTGAGACCAGAACACTGGTATTGATCCTCGAGTCTACAAGAAAAGAGAGAAAATGAGAAAAGAAACACATACTTGGTGTTTTTTTTTATCTGCTTACTAATTGTCAGAAGTTTATTCAGAGGTTATACAGATACAGTGATGACTGCAAAGAGCAAAATAGAGCCTATCAATAGGAAAGAAGTCCTGTGTACTTGCTCCTGAAGTTCATATTTTGTGGGAATACATTTAGGAAAAAACTTTTCTCCTTCTGAATTTATATACATGGCACTTGTGTAGTAAATAGTTCTGCTTCCCCTAACTTAAAATAAATTTACCTACAGGTGAAAACCAATGTTATGCCCGTTCTATAATTTGGTACAATGACAAAACCAGAAAACTGCTTTATTCATGCTCAAATGTATGTTTATGAACTATCAAAACAGGCCACTATCTCACAGCACAGACAGGTAAAGCCAGTCACAAGCCAGCGGCCTGTCCTAGCATCATCACCCTGAGGAAGTCTAATAAAGGGTTCCGCAGGCAGGCTGTTCCATTTCCGTAATTTTGACACCCCCTACTTCACCTTCTCCTTTAAGGATTTAATTCAAGGGCAGGAAATGTCAACAGGTTAAGTGCCAGATTAATGGAATATCCTACTTTTGGGTTAACTTTTTCCACATTGTAGACAAAAACAGCACTTTAAAAAGGAGGACTTGGGAGAGAAACGTCAACAAAACGCCAGAAAAGTACGACCTAGGCAGAAAAGGACAAGTGGCAGGGTACCAGCAGACACATGAACTTGCCTGTACAAATGAGGCTCTGTTCCCATTGTAGTGCACAATTTGTTCTGTTTCTACAAAGTTAGCTGCATGACCTTCAGAATCAATTCCTACATTGAACAAAAAAGAAAAGAATTTAACTATATTTATTACATAAAAAAACTCACTGATCCAATTTCACTTAAGAGAATTAAGTCAGTTCAAGTCAGTGGAAAAGTACTTATAAATCTTGACACACCCTGGCAGCTCATCGGTTAGTCTATGCTCCAGATGTCATAGTCCAAGTAAAGCCCGAGGATCTGGGTTCTGGCGGGGTTCAGGTTTGGGGGTCAAGGGGGATAGGAGATGAAACAACCACCAACACAAACAACTAAGCAGATGGATAAAAATTTTTTACTTCTCTCTTCATGCCTGCTTCCTTCCTCTAAAACAAATAATTCTTTTAAAAAAAAAAAACTCAACTGCATAGTATATGATCAGAAAGCAAATAGAGTCTCATTCATTTAAAAAGCCTTATAGGTGATATTAAGGACCTATTAACAAACAGATGAAGTTGGTCACTATCAATCGTTTACACATAAACAATTTATCTAAAAGTGTTTCTCAAATGAGACATTTTAAAGAAAAAACATTTCTCAAGGACCCAAGTATGTCCACAGATCCCAGTTTGAAAAACACTATTTTAGAAGTTAAAACATTAAATATGTTAATTGCAAATGTAGGTCATTTGTAAATAGCATCTGGTTAAAATAATGCAATTAAGTCCAGCATATCACTGATTTTAATCATCCAAATGGAAAAACAAAATGTAAATAGATCCTAGAATTTCCCTAACTCCATGAATATACTCAGTGAAGACTGGTTTGAAAAATACTACTCTAAAATGTTTACAGAATCTTTATATTGAATAGTGTTTACAATAGAGACTTAATACTGGTTAGTCTTTTCAAATAACTGAAGCATTCCTTTATAATCTTGTTTTACTTGACCTGTTTTTCTAAAAAAAGGTTTGCCAAGTACAAGCAATTTTCAAGATAACCCGAATTATCAGACAAATCAATGGATTTTTAAGTCCCAAATATTTCTTAAATGTCCTTTCCATCTGTCCTGTTTCTCAAACACAACATTTTAAGGAGTGAGGTATTAGTGTTTATGTTAATATATTACCAAAAGGAGATGAATTACTGAGTTAAATCAATGAGTTTCTTTTCTGTATTTTCTAAAATTACTTGCCACTTTCTTTCCATAATTCTCATTAAGCAATAATATGTAGTTATTTTTAGAAAAGTGAGACTGAGAGTAAGAATGAGAATGCACGTGTGTATGTGGGAGTGGGTGGGTATCTATGAAAAGACATCTAAGATATATTAAGCTAAAGAAAAGAAAACCAAGGTGCAAAAATGTGTTCCAGTATGCAATTACTATCTATAAAACAAGGAGAAGACACAGCTGTGAGAGCATTAAAGTCACCTGGAAGGATAAGCAAGAATCTCACACTTACTAGTTGATGGGGGGAGTATAAGGCAGCAGATGGGTCAGAAGTGGGAAATCACTGTTACTGGCTATCTGTTTCTTCTTTGTGACACCTAAACTATGTGAATGCATTACCTATGAAAATATTAATTAAAAAATGTTTCCATCCAAAAAAAATCTCATTACTGGGGAGCATTAACTCTAATTCTGGTTCTATATTCTCGGCATCACTAAATGTCTTTCTTCTCTCTACATCACCTGTAATGAGAGAGATTAACTAAATAATCTGTATAACTTCCTAGACCAAAACTTTTATGATTTATCTAATGGCTCTGAGGCTTGGTTTGAGCAAATTAGCATTTTGAAAGTATAAAGCCTAAAAGATAAAAAGCTCAAAATATAAATCTAAGTTACATGCATAAAGTCAGTGTCTTGCTTTATTCATTCAAAGAAATAAGAGCAATAAAAAACCACTTTCTGATAATGAATTTAGGGGGTTATTGAAAACAATACTGAGTTTAGTTATGCTTTCAGAACTCCAGCAAAGTAACAGGTTCCTTTTAAAGTAGTGCAATAGAGCCCACAGTATCTCATGTACAATGTAACTACAGTGCCTGGGGTAAAGCACAGAACACCTGCCTATTGAATTGAAGCAGGAAATAAATATTTAATAGTGAGGCTATCAAATGATAATGAAAACAAACAAAATACAAATGATTACATTCACATCACCATTAAACAAAATAGTAATTAGTAATCCAACACTGAATCAGTTTGACAAAATTAATCTCACCTCTTACATAATAGCGGACACCAGCTCTGAAACAACTCCTCCTGGAGATGAGAATCCAATCGAAGTATTTTCCATTAATAGAACATGAGTGCATAGTAATAACTTAGCTACATTAAGAAAAATATATGTAGAAATCATATGCATTACTCCCAGATTAAATTTTAATTTACCCTAGTAAGAGTGACTTCATTTTTAAGAGAAAATTAAAAAGATGCAAACCTTTTTTGGGAATTCTTCATTAATATTTGCAACCCTTGGTATTATAAAACTCAATTGTGAAGTTTCATCAAGTCAAAATTCCTAAATGGCATACAGACATCCAGTATTTCCATTTAAGTAATGGATTTTCTTTACCCTGATATCCTTGACCACTTGCTAAAAGTAAATAACTACGTATTAATTACGTTTTTAAAAAACCTACTTCAAATGAAGAGATGAACCTGAATATGAAAAAAAGAATATATACCTCTGAAAGCTTTTTTTAATGTACAACTATTTCCCTAACTACTGGTAATAGTATATATAATATCATAGTAATGGTATATACTCACTACCATTCAGTAATGTAGGAGAGTTTTAAATCTGAAGATTCTTAACACTAACCTATTTCTGCCAGAGTAAAGGGTTACAGAAGTCCTTGGAATTAGAGAAACCCTTACATTAAAATAGGTTTTATTATGAAATATAATAAACAATATATAACTATTTACAAAAATGCCCATGTATAGGGAGTTATTACTAATGGACGCAGAACTTCTGACTGAGGTGACAGAAATCATTTGAAAACAGTGATGCCATCTGCATATCAATGTGAATTTAGTAAATATCACTTGTTAATCGGCAAATTTTATGTAATTATATCTGTTCACAGCAAATATTAAGCACAAGCACACCTGTGAGCCCTCCAGCAGCTAAAGGACAAATACTCCAAGATCTAAGGCCCCGCATAACCAGGGCCATCTACTTCTCTAGACTCAGCTCCCACCTCTCCCTTGTCCCCTTCTCTCTGTCCCAGCCACACTCCTGCCTAGGTAGGGTCTTTGTTCTTCCTCATCTCTATGTATGTGAAACCTGTGGCTATAATTCGAGTCAAGAAACTATACACTTTCTAAAGTTAATTTAACATTCTAGATTTTAAATTAAAATGCATGAACTATTTCTAAAATTGCCTACTCAAAGTGTTCCATTAACTCATTTGATATTTTTGGTCCATTCACAATCTCATTTTAGGGTGAAAAAAAGTAAAACCTTAGTCCCAACCCTTAAATCACTCCTAAACACATCTGTTCTTATGTTACTCTTAACTCGAAAAGCTCCAGGGAGAGGAGGAAAAAGCCAAAAAAGAAGAAGCAAGTAAGAGCTTTTATCCTGAGACTGATTTTAACCTCTCCACAAAATGTTTCCTCCATTACTCTTCTGTTTCTCTAAGTTGAAGTAAAATTATTTAAGGAAATCATATTAACAAATTACGGACTGTGCCAACAAGTTTCTTGGGGGTACCTGTTAGGTCTCCCGTTTCTACCTGATTATAAGCAATCCCTAGCATATTGTGCTTATTCTGTAACAACTCACTTTGTTCCCCCGTTTTTGTTATGATGTTTATAATAAATGTAAGAACTTAAAATAAAATTACAATCACCATTACTCACTTTTCATTTGCACTAACTTCTCCCTTTAGATATATTCTTTGTCCACCATCTACCTTCATTTTTCTGTGGCTTTCTCAAAAGAAATACGTAACTTTTAACTGCCATTCTCCTCTCCAAGGATCTGGCCACCCTATCTCTGAGTCTCTTTTAATCACTAAGGAAAGGTTTCATCTTAATAGCCAGGTTCACACGACTCTTTGTCTAATAAAAGCAAAACACAGTATACGTATTTCTCCTTTAAATCACCAATCCCAGGTTCTTCAGCAAAAAAAAAAGAATAGTTTGGTCTAATGAGTTCCCTCAAAAAAAAAAAAAAAAAGATAATTTTACATTTTAGGGTTCTATATTAATAGGTTTGATTTTGCTATCAAATGCAATTTCTACTAATTATAAAATGCCTTCTTCATGCAGTATCTAAGACTCCCTAGGCACACCCTGGTTCTTATTTGCTCTTCCCGCCTGACTGCTTACTCACCTTCATTGCTGTCTTCACCTTCCCTTAAAGAAGGACTCTAAATTTGCTTTGCATTATTTAATAAAGATTACTAGAGGACTAAAGAAGAATATCATGTAAGGATACAACCATGTAATACTGGAATCGCAAACCGATGAACCTGAAATGAAGATATATATTATATTTAGGGGGGGAAAAAAGTTGTTGTTTTTTTTTTTTCAAAATAAATAAAAAGCATTATATAAAAATCTTCACACATGGGGAGGTAACATACAAATATAACAAGATAGTAAACTTACAGTTAATTTTTAATTTTAAAGAGAGCTCTCTAATTAACATTATCTTTTGAATTAAAAAAATAGGTATATGCTATCATCATTTGGATTTGAATAGTCACAGAATGTGGAATGCTAATAAAGCCACATAAAGTTGCTGAAGCTGAATGTTTAACTCCTTCCTTTTCATTCTTTGCCTACAAAAACTTCACTCCACCAAGATATTTCCATGCTAATTATTTGTAGTTCAAACTACTTCTCTAAATAAAGCAAACCAAATGACAACAGAGAAATTGGGCAAATCTATTTACCTACATTGATACATTACCCTCTCCTAGCTGGGCCTCCCTGTTTACACCCCATCTGTATAAACTAAGAGCAAAGTGAAATCCGCATTGTCCCTCCTTGGTAACTAAAGGAAATCGTGTCCCAAGGAAGACAAATGCGGAGCTGTGCACTTGCCTGGGGACTTAGCTCTGGCCCCTCATTTCTGATCATTCATCCACTAGGACCCATTCAATTTCTTACTTATAAAAAGCAATATATTTTTACTTAAAGATCCCATAGGAAATCAGAGTAAAACAATTAGACTTCTTCAACCTAGAATAATGTAAAGAAGGTAAATCTGATGAAATTGTTATAAAAAGTTAAATTAGAAATATTTACCAGAATCCCTGCTGATTAGATAACTTTTATAATATGTATTCAATTTAAAGAGACTATAAAAATTAAGCAGGTTTTCTTTAATACACATTACCTCTGGTTGAGCAGAAAGTTCTCTTAGAAGATGACCATTCCATACAAATCGCTGATCTGCCTATAAGAGAAGTTTTAAAACTAGTAACTCCAGCAAAGTTGAGTTTCCACAGAAAGAAAACCACATCAATGTCACCACCTGGTGGCTAAAAACAAGTCTCTGACATGCTCCAAACAGAACTCCTTTCCCTCTCAAATGTGTCCTTTCAGGTATACAGGTCTAGCCTCAAGACAATGCTGCTGGCCCAGGCAGAAACCTAGAAGTCCTCTCAAGGTCTTTCTCTTATGTTTAGTCGGTTATCACCCCCAAATCTCCTTCTAAGTCCATCCCCTCCTCTTTTCTCTCATCTCCAACAACCCCTGACCATACTGGACCATATTCAGTCTAACTACTGAAAGGACTTTCCTTGCCCTGCCCAACCATTCCTACACATGCTGCCAGCAGGATTTTCTACCATGAGCATCTCCTGTACGCTGGAAATTCTCCATGGTTGTCTTGTCATCTAAAGAACCAAATCTCTGCATGACCTACTGCTGTCTGATCTAACAGTCTCCAGTTTACTATCTGATCTCATCTCTGGTCAGCCTATATATTCTCTCCACAACTCAGTAAACTAGCCAATTCTCTACAATCTCTTTTAAAACACTCTACAGTCCAAATGACAGTAGCCCCAGCCTCTACCTCCCTTCACAGCTGAAAGTCACAGAAAATGGCTCTCACACTCAGCCACACCCAGTTGAACGGTACACTTCCCAAGATTCAGGTCAATTTGTGTCAGCTATAGCTCTTATCATTACATAACAACATTCTATAAATCAATAAAATAAGATTTAAAACAAACTTCTGTTTTAACCAGTTAAACAATTTGATCAAAGGCAAGTTGTTAAAATATAACTGCTATTGAATTAGGAGTAGGAGTGGCAACTATCAAAGAATAGGAAAACATAATAAAAATTTATAGGATTCTATAAACATTACTCTGCAAATATCAAAATCTTTAAACAGCCTCAAACTGGAAAGCTATATAAGTGTGATTTAAATAGGAAAGACAATTAGGAATCAAGAAACCAAAACCAAAGTAAAGCCTATGCTCCTACATCATTTTTGATACCTGTATGGTTCAGGTAGCTAAAGCAGCTAAGGTGCAGCTCTATAAATCCTAAGGACCTGGGTTCAAGACCTAGGGCTGGGTATCAAAAAAAAAAAAAAGACCACTCAAGGTAAAATTTTATGCTTTAAATTAAAATATAATGTTTAAGGTATAATGATTCATTCTGTGACTTTATGAATTCTTATGTTAACTTTAAACTGACTCTATGGATTAGCTAACTGAATATTCCCTCCCAACCCCAGCAGATGAGATGGCTTCTTCAGTTTATCCTAATATCCCTTCTTCTCCTATTGTCACCTGACCAATAAAGCCTATTCATCATTAAGTCTCTGCTCAAAAAGTTACCTTCCACTGTAAAGTTGTCTCTCTGACTCTCCCAGACAGAATGAGACCCACCTTCTTTCGTGATCCATCCCCTACTTTGGTACATCTCTGACAATTGTCCTGTTTTGGGGTTGCTTAAAGGTTCACTTCCCCAGAAGACTATAGGCTCCCACAAGGCAGGGGCCATGTATTTTCATCCTGTGTTCCCAGTGGCAAGCTTTGTGCCTAGTATATAGCAGGCATTTGAGATATTTGATAAAACAAATGCAGGCCACAGGAACCACTTTAAAAAGCAACAGACTCTTTGTAGTTAAAAGTCAAACTTCTTGATTGCTTAGTTTACATATAAAACTATATCTAAGCCTACATACAATTTTACTGGAGTATAAAATGGTAAAAAAGCCAAGTCAACTAAAATATTGACTGATTGGCTACACGAAATTATTACTTTTATTGGTCAATTACTGGTAATTTTATATGGTCCAACCTATTGGTAACTAACAGCAACCTTATAAATTCTGTCTGCCCCCTAAACACATCTTAGGTTTGTTAATAAAAATATCAAGGTAACAACTGTCCAAGTTCCTGAATTTTAAGCTGAGGTCATTTGAGTACTAATTTTAAAGATATGCTTATCCTTAAAAAAAGAAAAAGAAAAATAACAAAAACCCAAGGAAAAATTTAATTTTAAAATCAGTAAAATGTTACTTTTCTAGTTCAAAACTCTAACACCAGTGTATCAATTGCCATAACTTAATTTTGTAAGTATAATTATGTTGATAATGCTATTATACAGAACAGTGAGAGCTAAGGAATTAGCATCATTTAAGTTAGACTGGATTTCTGAATACCTACACTAGTGGTTCTCAATCGACTAGTAGAATATACCATCCCAGGGCCCTGAATTAAAGACTATGATGCATATGTAACACAAAATATATTTTCAAAGCCCCATGCATGATCCTGATGCAGTCAGTTACGAGAAAAATCAATCTATATACTTATAGATGAGATAGAGACATGCCCCTTAAAAAAAAAAAAGTGAAAACTAAAGATTAAGCTTACCCTTTCCAAGAGACTCATTTCTTGGAATTCAGGACTCGTGTTGGACAGCCGCTGCAAAGTGTGAGTCAAATCATATGTTGTTGAAAAGTAAAACCCATCCACACTCAAGACATGGTTTATCATTGCTAGGAAAGTTTTATTATCTTGCAACTGTTAAAAAAAAGTAGAGGGGGGGAAAAGTATGTCATACTTAAAAAAGTAATCTGTCAGCATGAAAAAGAATAAAATAAAAACTCTTTCGTCCAGCTCCATTCAATACCACTGAAACCAGTACCAGGCTGAGGAGGGAGTAGTCACTTCCCTAGGACCTAGGACAGATCCCGACACACAAACAATGCTCAGCAATACTAACTGATATGATAGAACTCTTTCCCTTTGGTATTCTTCACAGTCTTTATTTTAAAGGGCAGAAGAGTTATTTTAACAAAATAGCATCAACAAAAGTTATGGTCTACTGCATGCCAAACATCTTACAGAAATTCTCTTTCATTTTTACAATAATCTTGCTATGTTAGCATAGTTACTTTGATGAGACAAATAAAAAACATAAATTCATGAGGCGCTCAGTAACAGAATAAATAAAGCAAGGATGTAACAGCATCCTTATTCAACTGGTTTAGGCTGTAAAATAAAATGGAAAACAAAAAAAGCCAAAATTATAAAGTCCAATAAAAGCAATATTTATCTTCATTTTTTGATAATCATTTTTGTTGGTTTTCCTAATGAATATCAAGATTGACATTTGTTCTTATCCTTGCTTTAAAAAAATAATTGTTGGCGTTCCCTAGCGAAGCAGCGGTTAGCTCAATCACCAGTAAAGGAATACAGGTCACATGCATATACCCTTGGGCTTAAGAGTGTGTGTGTGTGTGGAGGGAGGATGACAAGAACTAAATAAAAATAAAGAGCTTCTTCCTCATTTCTCTTCCTTCCTGCCTGTACCTTTGCTTAAAAAAAAGCTATTTTTTTAATGTTGTTAATCTACATGATGTTATAAACCTACATACTATATTTTTTATTTGCACTCATACATATTGTTTAAAACAACAAAATATATATATATAAAAAAAAGCATATGTAGTGGAGCAATGCTAAAATGGGCTCCGCAATTAGTAAATGCTTCCAGTTCTTACCTGAATATCAGTTAAGTGCAACATTGTCTTCTTATAAGAAAGGATATCAAAATCTGTTGCTTTCCAGATTACATGATTGAAAAATTCACCTATCTTTGTCTTTTTGGTAATGACAATTAGATAATTACCTGCAAAAAGCAAAAAACAAACAACATAAATAGAAACAAGTCAAGAGTAAAGTCAAAAGCAGCAGTCTTTACTGTCTATAAGTTAGAAGAATGAAACAATTGTGAAAGTAATGTTTTATGTTTTATAGAAAAAAGGCCTAAATCTTTTTTAAAGAAAGGTGTGGAATATTGTTCCATTAATGCATTAAAATTTAAATTAGCATACTCTCAGAATTTATAAAAAATGTCTAATTGACTAGGGATTTAAACTCTAGTTAAAATAAATGTAAAAATAAAACTTTATTTAATAGAACCACAGATTGGTAAATTAAACCACTTGCCATTTGGGCTATGTTTAATGACAAATACCTAACCAACAGATTTACTGACTAAACCATAATATAAAATATGCCTTCATCTTATACTCTCTTAGTGACAATTTAACATCTTTGCCCATCTTAGCAAAATTTTTTTCTTACCTGCCACCAGATGGATTGTGCCCAGTATACCAAATATTGGTCTTGTGACAGCTGAAGGTGGGATATCTTTTTTGACTTTAAAAGAAAAAGAAAAATCACAAGAAAAAGCTCAACAATAAAAAGAAATTTAGATTGATTGAATTAAATTAATGTGCATGATTTGACCTAAGAAAGCAATATCCCTTCACCAATATTAGCTCTTCATTTGGCAGAATATAAAGATATCCAAGTTACATTAAAATTTCTGTCTAGAATATGGTGCCAAAAAACACATTTCAGAATCCTTATCAATTAAGTCAGGAGTTATTTATTTCTAAAGTCAATTTTCAACCAAACTTATTCCACCTCTTATCAGAAACTAAGTCCTACCCATTTAAGAGAATAAGAAAACAATTGTAAGTGAGGTGGTTGAGGAAAGATTTTAATCTCAACATTTAACTAATGGAATGATTTAAAAAAGGATTAAATATCCAAGGCTAAGAACGTGGAACACAGAGGCAAAGATTCAAGGGAGGAATGAAAATGGAAAAGTTTGTGGCTAGGAATTATTTACATAGGAATGTAGAGAGGCATCACTATTAACTGTGATTTTATCAATAATGCTCACATTAAATAAAAGAGTATCTTTGAGAGGATTAGAAGGTTCATCTAGCACTTGTCAAATTTTAATCAAATATAATTCATAAAACTTATTTTGCTTTAGTAATAATTTATTAATATTTTTAATTAAATAATATTTATTTAACGGTATAATGTCACAAAAATGAGTGCAGTAAGGTCTCCCAAATAAGCTCATTTTGTTACATCTGTATTACTTTTCCTCTGTCTCCCCAAAAGCCACACTGCACAGTAGGAGAATAAAGACTCTGAGAGGGTCAATAGTAAGAAAGCTATTCTATTTAATTCAAAGTTTTCCAAATGTGTGTGGATATAAAACTTTTATTTTAATCACTTTGAAACAGTGTTGTGAACCCAAATCCTATTTCTTAAAGGCAGTCCTGCTATTCTGAATAAAGTAATTCTGAATATAGTCTAAAATTCGGTTCTGACAGGTTTCTCTCAATAATTTATTTAGCAACGCCAGGTAAATGACATAATTAACCAGCATGAAAAACAGCAGTATCAGGGCAATTAAGAGCTCAGAGAAAATATACTAAGATCATTGGATGAACTTAAAAGTACTATATTGATAAAGCTATAGGTTATATTAAGTGGAGTGTAATAGCAATTTAAAAGTATGATAATTCCTAAAAATGTTAGTTTTCCATGTAAAAAAAAAAAATCCCTCTTTCCAATGCCAATGGTCTGCATCCCCAATGGTAAAAGAAACTAGCAGAGAAACTGTTAAGCAGGTCACCCCTCATTGTTCATGCTTCAGGTCAAAGTATCTCTCATGTGTCTACTAATGACTGCTAGGTATCATCTTTACTTACAAACTAGTCATGACCTTTAGCTTTGTCTATTCAGACCTCTACCTACAAATAAAATGACATTTCAAGGTCAAAAAGAACTGAAAATACATCCATAGTAAAGCTTGTATAAAACACATGGTTGTGTCAGTGCTATAAAAAATAATTTAGGAGATGTGTACTAACATTGGTTAATATCAATCTGCTGTCCTGAGAGCAGACACCAAGAGACGTAGGAAATGCCAAATTATCAAACTACAACAGAACACTAGTTCTCTTTGTTCAAAGGAAAATTATATATGACATTTACCAGCACAACTAGATAACAAAGGAAACAGAAATTTATAGTTATACCTTCCTCATACTTTATTATCCTATGCAAAGTATTTTCATGTGTCACTTTAACCATTTGAAGGGTATTTATTATTTACTGAATTCCTACTTTATGGTTAGTCATATACTTCACTTAAATTTTTACTAAAATTTAAGCCCCAGAGGAGTAACTGGTCAATCACCTCCAAAGAAGCACAGGTCATATATTCCTGGGTTTGAGTCCCAGGTCTGGGGTGGGGGAAAACAACCAGTGTGAACAAGTAAATAAAAATAAAATAAAATGTTTCTTTCTCCTCTCTCTTCCTGCCTGCCTGCCTGCCTGCCTGCTCACCTTAATTCCTGCCTGCACATTTCCTTAAGTAAATAAATAAATAAATAAATAAGAAAGCAAGAAAGAAAACTTAGAATACTATCTAGAGAATTTTAAACAAATGAAATATGAAATTCTAAATATGGTATCATATAGCACATTAATTTGTCACCAAAATTATTCCACATTAATCTGGTCAGAAAATCAGTGTGAAATTTTTTTTCACACCCCATAGAAGCAAAACAAAAGTATAACTGGATAGAGAGATTAGACAGACAAATTTAGGAACATTTTCCTAAAAAAGTTTTAGTGAGTATGTATACACTATTCACTTACTAAATTATCCCCACAGTCATGGATTTTTCAAAACAAAAGCAGATTTAAAGAACTCCACATACTTAATGCTAAAACAACTTTGTCACACTAAAAACCTTAAATCCTACAACTAGAAATAAAATCAGAAGTCAACAAAATCAACCCTGTTAGAGCACAGAAAAGGGAATAAATGAAGAAATAACTATGCTTTAAAATCTTTACAGATAGTAAAATGCTACCTAAAACTTTCAAGACAATTTCTCCTTCTCATGAAAAGAATAAAATTAATCATAAAAATCACGAGGTAGCAAGAATTAAAATTTTATAGAATGATAGTCAAGAAATCTACACAGTAACATACCTGTGAGTAATTTAATTATCACAAATTAAGTATAAGATCTTTCTCAGACACTTTTAAACTCTGGTATAAAATACCTGAAAGGGTGACCTCCGTGGATACGCGGTCGATGATAAGGACGTCATCTGCTCCATCATCACAAGCTTCCACATAAAATTTTTCAGGTGTAATATGCCTAAGAAGAAATTTAAAGCCATAAATAACCAACCCAAATGAAATCAAGACTTCCAAAAATTTTTTTTAACAATTTTTAACAATTTGACATCGTTTTCCCAGATTCTCAATAAATGAAGGTATGATATCCTCATTAGTTCACTGAAACTCTTCACTTGTATATTTAATGCTGACAAGTTTTTAATTTGCTGTAAAACCATCAATTTAACGTACACAAGAAAATCATAACAAAATCCAATTTATTGTATCAACACACAGTGCAGAAAGTAGTGCGGCACAGTATTTAACACAGTCTATAGAACCAGAATATCTGAGCTGTGTGACCTTAGGCAAGTTACTTTATCCTGTTTTTCAGTTCCCATATCCATAAAATAAAGAGTAATACCAGGCTCATCAAACAGCATTGTTATAAGGAAAAAATGACCTAACATTAATCTTTTTAAATAAAACATTTCCAGGAAACTGTTTAAATAAATAAGTCTAAATAAACTATTTAAAAAAAAAAAACAAGCCCTGGTGGCTCAGTGATTAAGCCTGTAGCTCTGATGGCGTTGTCCATGCAAAGTCCAAGGACCCAAGTTCGAGGCCTGGGAGGAAATGGAGCAAACAACCAATAAGAACAACCAAATGGATGGATAGAAAGTTCTTTCTCTTCTCTCTTCCTCTCTACCTGACTGACTCCTTGCCTTTATTCCTGTCTGCTTACTTCTTCTAAATAAGTAACTTTAAAAATAAAAAAACACTTTAATATTTAGGTTAACAGTAATATTTTTTGTGAAAATGTCATATGTATGTGATTCTGAAAACTTTTAAAAAAGTATCATCCTGAAAAATAACAGTAAAATTAAGAGATGGAATGGACATAACTCAAAATGTATACAACTCTATAACCAGAGCTCAAGAAAAATAAGTTGTTTCCACAGGAGATAACCTGGATAGCTCAGGCAAGCTACTTAGCATGGTCAGGGCTTCAGAAAATATTACAATTCATGGAAACAATAAAGTGAAGATGCCAGTTTGGAGGTACTAAAACCATGCAGTCTGTGGCTGTTATTAAGGTGGGAACAGAAGAAAGCACAAGCCTCCCCGAACTGACCAAGTCTGAGGAGGAAAACTAGATTTTTTGTTTGTTTTCAGAACCAGTTAACACTCAAAAGAATTTCTGTCTGTGCAGCAATCTGAGGGCTTTCTCCTTTCCATTTTCATTAAACTCTATTCCACTCTTCTTGCCTAATGAAAAACTTGATATAAACCCACACAAGCCACTGACACCAATTGTTATTTGGTATTTCTTATATCCTATACAAGCTATTTGGTATTATAGACACAAATCATGTAAGCACACAAGCTGACTATATGCTATAGTTCTTAGAGGAATTACCAAGCCTTAGTTATCCAAATATCCATACCCTTTTATGGTTCAACTATAACTAGCTTCTTAACATTAGCTTAATTTCGGGTATGCCCTGGTGGAGCAGTGGTCTGATCCACTGCCTCCTCATACAACCCAAGGACCTTTGTTCTCATCCTGGGCTGGGGAGAACAACCAAGATATATAACTAATAAAAAAATAAAATGCTGCTTCCTCCGCTCTCTTCCTGCCTGCTTGCCCTCATTTCTACCTGCACCTTTATTTAAAGAAAAAGATAGCTTCCTCCATGAAAATCGAGTTTAGTATTAATTAAGCAAAATGCAACAAAGACAAATCAGCTTCAAATATGGCAGTCTTTAATCCAAACCGAATATAATATTTCATTTCTTTTTACTGAATAGTATTCATTGTGTGAATTAGCAACTAGTTTAGCCATTCACTTGCTGAAGGACATTTGGTTATTTCTAATTTGAAATATTATCAATAAAAACTCTTACACATTTCTCCTCCTTTTATCCATGGGATAGGGTCCAAGACACCTGAAACCCTGAACAGTACCAAACCCTACACATACTATGTTTTTTCCTATACATACCTATGATAAAGATTAATTTATAAATTACACACAGTAAAATTAACAATAACAATAAAATAGGACAACTACAATAATACACTTAATAAAAGTTATGTAGATGTGTGAATGTTTTCTCTCTCGCTCTCTCAAAATAGTTATTGTGGTAGTATTTTCAGATTGTGGTCAACTACAGAAAACTGAAACGGTGGAAACTGCAACTGCGGATAAGGGGGACAGCTGCACAAGTCTGAAGGCAGACAGAACGCATTCATTTCTCTCGGATGACCTCTAGAAGCGCAATGGCTGAATCGTATCGTAGTTGTGTAACCAGTGCAGACGGGGAAAGGAGGGATTGCAGGAGCGAAGAGACTCTCAGGAGTAAGACACCTGTTGGTTTTATGGCCGTAAAAATGTGTCACAATATGTTGAACTGCATATTTTCTACAGGTGATCATATGTCAACTTTACGAAATAAAGCTATAAAAAGAAAATAAAGAGGTCCTGAAATAAACATATATGTATACACACACACATAAACTTTAAGACAATCTACTAATACAAGTTACCTCTAGTCTCAGTGAAAAATAAATAAAAACAACATAACAGTATACATCTGAACATGTTTTGCACAATAATAAATTACACTCTAAAAGAAAGTCAATAAATGTATTGAAAAGCCACCATGTGCTAATAACCACTACACAAGTACTAAGGACTAGGGGTAAGTGATAAGTACAAAAGAAAAGAAAAAAGAAAAGTAGACCTGAAAGGCTTCAAAAGAAAACAACTCTGCTGATACACCTTAATCTCGGACTTCCAGTCTCTAGAGCCATGAGAAAGAGCTCTGTAGTCGCAGCCACTGGGCTGTGGTGCTGTTAGGGCAGCCCTAGCAAGCGAATATTTTTACATGTATATGTCACATTTAATGTAGATAATACATTAATATACAACATACTAAGCATATGTACTACATTTAATATTTTTTAAATATATAATGACCAATAAAATAAAATGTAGGACAATATGAAAGCAAAAAACAAAAAAATGCAGACCTGAAAAATAAAACTTCTTTATTAAAGCATTTGCTATAAGTACTGCCTCTAAACCATATGGCATTTTAATAAATCTTTTTCTTCCAAGTCCCTCCATACTCCACATCTCGAATCTCTTAAATGCTCTGTATGAAACTGTGTGGCAAGAGCTGCCCCACTGCTTCCTCTGGGCGTTAGGCTCAGGACCTGAAAGAATCTTATGAAATGCTTTCATAAAACAGCTGATATCACAGAACACCTTGTTCCACCTTAATGTCCTAAGCAGCCGGATGAGAGGTTCAAAAGAATCTCTCCTGTTATCTTTCTTTTTTTAAGAATGAGTATATCATTGATTACAAATAGTTCATCTTGAAAGCTGCTTTACTTTACTATTAAATAAACCACCAATGTTTTGTTCTAGTCCTAGTAATCCCTATCACAGTCAATCAATAAACACATGAAGGTCCTGTTTACATGAGAAATCAAAACAATGCTCACATAACTGATTATAAGCCTCTAATCAAAACATTAATACAACACATTATGAGAGGACTGCATTCAGGAGTAGTGATACTGAAAAGGCTTCAAAATTTGTCATCAAAAATACAGAGGTTCTAATCCTGACTTTGGGAATTACCAGCTACATAACACTGGCCAAGTAATGATGTGCACCCATGCCAGGTCTTGTTCTAGATTCTAGGAAAGACAGTCAATACACAAGGAAGTAATTCAGAGATTTCAGACAGTGGTAAAGGCTACGGAAAAAAATAAAGGGAGGGTAAGAAGGGATAAGGAGACTGAAAGGTGTATGAGGGTGTTGCGTGTGTGTGTGTGTGTGTGTGTGTGTGTGTGTGTGTGTGTGTGTGTAAAATCCTTTGGAGGATTAAATGAAATAACATGCAAAAACTGTAACTACCATGAAAAAAGAGAAGACATCTCTGATCTTAATTAAGCCAGGAATAAGAATGCCTAACTAATTCACAAAACAGTGAGAATTAAATAAACATTTAAGAAGTATTTTTTGCAAGCATGAAAGGGTTAACTCATAAGTATAATTTTTATCATTAACAAGATTTCCTTTAACAGAGAATTAGGGGGGAAAGTTACACGTTTTCTTGACAAAGACTACCCTAGTGGCTCTGGTGTTAAGCCAGTGCCTGGGGTATGGCCCACATACAAAGGACCTGGGTTGGTAGCTGGGGGCTGTGGGGGTAGAGGCAGGGGTGCGGGGGATGACAACAACTAAAATGAACTAAATAAATGCTTCTTCCTCCTATTTCTTCCTTCCTGCTTGCTGTCTGCCTGCCTCCTTCCACTTTATAAAGAAAAAAAAAGTTTTCCATGACATGACTGAACAAAACTGGAAATTAACACTTTAAAGAAACAATACTGGAGTATCCTGGTAGAGTTGCTTAGTCAGCTGCTGCGGCCAGCAGAGTCCACATACATCCCAAGGGCCTAGGATCATGTCTCGGGCTGGAGGGAACAACCAAGGATGAACAACTAACTAAATAAAAGTGCTGCTGCTTTTCTCTTCCTGCCTGCTGCCACTGCTCGCCTTCATTTCTGCCTACACTTTCCTTAAAAGCAAACAAAACAATGGAAAGTATCTTTGCCACATGGACAATATCTGAATAATTTAGTTTTGTTAGGAAGATACAGGAATCAAATGTCAACCCAATTTAAACATGTTGTTTGAGTATGTTTAACTGGAATACATGAGTAGCAATACAACAGCTATGTTTTAATTTATCTATACTCAATCATATTAAGCTGATAAATTTACTGTGTATAAGTATAATTAATATATATAATGGTATAATTATTCCAATAATGCTATTCTCAAATAGCTGTTTCACATTTTGATCCCAGAATTACAATGAAAAATCTGCCTTTCTCATCATAATTTCAAGTTCTAAACAACCTGAAATAATTATTTTCGAAAATGTCTGGAGCATTCACTCTGATGTAAATCTGCCATGTTTACAAGAAATATATTCTTCAAACCAGCATAAAAACAAATCTGCAGGAAAGTTAGATTTCAAAATAGGAAACTAGAGTAATAGTACGAGAGACAATGCTTGTTTTAAAAGACAGCATGAGACACTGGTTACACCGATATTTCTTACAGCAATCACTTTTTACTCAGCCTAACTAAAAGTTGGAACAATTAAACTGCAGACATAATGCGCTAAAAATGAAGATTTTTATTGAAGAAGTGATTGTGGTAGGCAGAATTCTAAAGATGCACCCCCCTCCCCAAATCCCCCAAGATTTCTATCTCCTGATTATTCAATCTAGCTACTGCTCTACAGAGGATGGAATTACAGTTACTTATCAACTAGCTTTAAAACAGGAATATTATCTTGGGGATGGACAATGCAAGATCAATCAGAGAGATAGAGCAGAAGAGAACGATGATATTTCAATTATGGGAAGGATATAACAAGATGCTGATGGCTCCTGAGATGTTGGGGCAACATCTGAGGACAGAAGAGACCTCTAGAAGCTAAGGGTGGCACCAGACTGACAGCAAGAAAACAGTGACCTCTGTCCCAGACCAAAAGGAATGAAACATAACCAAGACCCCCAATTCAGCTTATAAGTGAATTCTTCTCCCAAGAGCTGTTAGTATGGAAAGTAGTCCTGCTGACACCTTCATTTTAGACCAATGAGATTCATGTAGGATTGTGATAAATTTGTATTGTTTTAAGTCTCTAAGTTTGACACAGCAGCAATATAAAACTAATAAACAACTAGCTCTCTCGTGCTTTTTCTTTTTTCCTAATAAAACTCTTCTTGCTCATAACAAAAATAAAAATAACCTTACTGAATAAAAATGCTCATCCTTCCTTCCTTCCTTTAAAAAAAAAAAAAAAAAAAAAGACCTCAAGAGCAGAATAAAAAGGTGAGGAGAAAAAGAGGGGACAGCCATTTAGCAAGAATTTCAGAAGCGCACACAGAAAAAAAGGGAAAAGAGTATTAAAAAATAGTGAAACAAACAAAAAACCCTCAAGCCAAAGGACAAGTTTCCAGGCAGAAAAGGGCCACTAAATGGAAATACACACACACACACACACACACACACACACAGAGCCATCTTAAAACTTCAAAACATCATACGGAGATAATCCTAAAATTACCATAAAAAAATTAAAGAGAAAGAAGCACTAAAATTTTCGACTATCACAATGCTGGATTATTCAACAGCAAAATCTTTAAAATTCTGAAGGACAACAATTTCTAATTAACAATTCTATACTTAGCCGCCTACCAAGCAAATGTAAGAAGAAAAGGAAAACATATTCTGATGTGCAATAATGTCTCAAAAGACACCTCTAAACTCTAACTCTAAGAAGGAAAAACTTGTTTGAAATGAAGTAAATAAACAGCGAGACTTGAAATCAAAACCAGGAGAGAGGTGAAAGAATTCTAAAGACAATGATGAAGGGACAATCCCGGGACATTAACTGTATGAGAGGCCTGAAGAACGGCCAGTCCGTATGACAGCAGAGGGCCAGAGGGCTCCCAAAGGTAAGTCTTAGAGAAGAAAATGAAATGATAGTTGCTTGACGTGTTTGAGAGAAGTTTTATTGCTGTCACAGAGACTGAAGATTAATTATTGATAGGTACATTTCTAAAAGCCAATAAATAAAAGAAAAAAGATATTTCTTAATTCTGGGAAAACAAACTTTTTTATAAGGAAATACACTAATGATTTCACCTGAAACATATTCACATAACCATAACACTGTAAACACTGAATATCTTACTCCAACTATAGAAAGGAGAAGAAAGGTAGAAAAGTTAAATTCTCATATTCTGAAGTAGAAGGTCATCAGATGATTAAAACTGAAAAATAATTAGCGAACAGCAGCATAAGCATGATGTTTAGAAAGGCAGAGCAAATTACCAAAAGAAACTGCCATTAAAAATCCTGAGGAGGAGAGGTGGCAAAGATGGCGAGCTGGTGGGATGTGTTGGACCCCTCTCCACAGAACTAGAAACCACCTAGTGTTCAGACACACAAGCCACGGAAGGGCTGGCCTGGGGGCTGCAGACAGTGACAGTGATCAGCACAAGGGTAGGAGAAGGCAACACAGCTTAGCTGAATCCCAAATTCGGGACTCCCAGCCTGGTGTAAAAAGGCGGTAGAGGGAGTGGAACCATTGGAAGAACCGAACGAACCTCCCAGAAGTCGCTCAGAGAGCAGCAGGAAGGGGAGGGCAGGGAGGGGTGGGGTGGGGTGGAGTCGGGGAGGACCTTGGTACAAGGGAGGAGGGCCAGTGCCCAGGTGGTCTGAGCAGAAGCCCCATCCCCATGGAAAATTACACAGGGTGCTGCCATAACCAGAAGGCAGCCAGGGGGATTCCCCCACCCCCACCCCACCCTACCATATTGCTCCAGAGCGCAGGACCTGCACAGTGAAAATCCCGCCCCCAAGCTTAAAGGAAGAAGAGAGTCCCACAAGGAAGAAACCTTCAAGGGTATCCACAGTACCACCCAGCACTGGAGGCCTGATTGCTTATTGTGGGCCAGTGACAAAATGGTCATTATTGCCCACAGTTGGGACACTCGGGGAAGACTCTGCATCACCCACACAAACTCCAAGCCCACAGGCTGAACTCTTGGGACCTAATGCAGGATCCACCTAAGATCAACAAATCAAGCCAGTCATGAGAGTGGAACGCAAGAATTTCCAGTGTTCAAACCAAGACTCAGGCTTCTCTGGTGCAAGCTGATACCCTATGCAATGCCATCACTGAAAGGAAAACTACACAGAGAAACAAACAATGCCAAACAGAATGAAGACACAGAGAAATACATGAGAAATGACGGCTCCAAGTAAAACTCCAGGGGAAAAATCTGAATATGACAGACATGTACAAACTACCTGAGGATGAATTTAGGGCAAAATCAAGAAAACAGTAGAGAAAGAGAAAAACTGAAAAAGAGAAGAAATGAAGCAAGATATCAAAGAAATGAAGAACATGAGAGTTAACATAAAGAACTCAATAGACGGACTCGAGTAGGATGGATGAAGCCTCCAATGGAGTCAGTGACCTAATGTGCATCTTCTATGAGATGTGAAATACTCATAGACTGAGATGCAATTTCAATATCCTAAAATGAACATAGCATTGCAAACAAAAGGAACTATAAAATTATTATTTGAAAAATAAACAATTTTTTAAAAAGAAAACGAAAAATTAAATATCCTAAGTAGATCTCTCTCAGACAATGGGAACTGGGAGTTGCAGATACTCTCTTTGATGCAAGTTGTGTGTACTGTTTACTTTTAAACCATATATATGTATTAGATTAAAATAAAAATTAGGTTTAAAAACATGTTAAAATGACAGAAACAAAAATAAGCGTAACTGTGGATCAAGATAGTTTCAGCCCAAGAGCCTTAACTTGATATTAAATATCCAAGAAATGCTGCCTTACAATTCTAAGCTGTGGTGCTGCCAGAAGGCTAGTCTAATAGTGCTACTGAAAATGCCTCAAGAACTGGAGCAATGAAGTCTGTAAGAACCAGACTGCCAGCTAATCAGTATTTCTAAGAGTATAAGTAATGACTTAGAATCCCACTAATGGTAACTACTGGTTGTCATGCCAACTCAGACATTATAAACCCTGATCTTCCTCTTCTCCTTTCCCACTGCTCTTTAATTGGCCTAAACAATGATTCAAATTATATTTAGTTAACTGTTTTATGTAGTAAATTTTATTCTGTAAGGTTTATGCTACCTAGGTTTCATTTCAAAAGCTACTGAGATTAACTTTAACTTTCTAGGACTTATACTCCAAAAAACTTGAGTAAATATTCATTGGTATACTTGCTGATGTATATGGTTTACGTGAATTTTCACCAGTCTTCCAAGTCTCTGCAGACAAGGACTCTGGCTTATCCATTCCCTTTGGTATTTCTCACACAAGACTACAGAAACTCTATCAATTTTCTCAAGGAATATAACAATTACACAGCAAAGATTTAACATTAATTTTTCAAATATGGCCATTGACTGATGTTTTCTTTATCTCAGTGACAGAATAAACAGAATTTTAAAAACTGTTTTCCTTTCTCATAGCTCAGGAAAGATCTTAACAGGTTACACTTTAACTGGATTTGAGATTAGACTGAGAGCAGTGTGTTCTTTGAAAAGAAAGTTTACAACATGTCACTGAAGCCAAGCTCTGCCTAGAGTTTTTCAAAATTAAGGTTATATTAAGTCTTCAATATAATAAACATATGGAAACCAAGACAAAAGACTTAATGGCAATCAAAAATCTATGGAAAAAATCCTCTCCCTACTGCAAAAAAGAATCACCTACAATTGCTGACATCATTCTCATTTCCACAGAAGTCTCATATTATTATTTTATGAAAAACTTTAAAAGCTAAGAAAAGGAGATTCCCTCCCAAATTACTTGATCATTTCCTATATTGTTGATATCAAAAATCTAAATAGAAAAATAATACTAAAAAGGACTCTGTTCTGATATAAACTGGTGAGGTTATCAGAATCCAACAGTAATTAACTTTAACTGAACACTACTACTACCATGTTTTTTCAAAAAGGGGGAATCAATATCAACCCATGGTTCCGGCTTCTGTTAAGACGACACATATTTTGGAAGATATGTAAAAATAGCATAATACTTAAATAACAATTTACTTCCTATTTTGACTAATTTCACTTGGTTAATTATTTTGCTTTTAAGGTTTAATGCCAAAGTACAGGCTAAACAGGGTGGTAGGGGATCACAGAAGACTAACAGTTAAATTTAAAAACTCTATTACATTTAATAGAAATACACATTTAATTTTATAGCCATCTGGGATTCAATACATTAAGTGCCTTGAAAAATTGCCCTTGTTCATTTTCAAGAAAAGCAATATATTTAATTATAATAGAAACATCACATATTTTTATTTTCTTTCAGTGTTGGCAATATAATTTTCTAGTGTCTGAAAACATACTGTTTGCCCCAGCTAACATTCACATATTTCAGGAAACAACTAACTTTTTCAAAGTCCTGTCAAAGTACAATGCATACAATTAACCCACTTAAAAAGATTACTATTTTGATTCACATCCATCAGAATGGCTATTATCTAAAACAAAACAGAAAACAAGTGTTAGTGAGGATACAGAGAAACCAGACCCCTTGGTCATTTTTTGTAGGAATATAAAATGGTGCAATTGCACCAAAATGGAAAACAGTGTGGCAATTCCTCAAAAAATTAAAAATAGAATTACATTATGATGGAGCAACTCCACTTCAAGGTGTACACTCAAAAGAACTGAAAGCAAAGTCTCAAAGAAATATTTACCCAATTGCATAATAGCATTATTCACAACAGTCAAAAAGATGGAAGTGATCTAAGCATCCATTAACAAATGAACGGACAAACAAAATGTATGCAGATATACATATATAAAATGGAATATTTTTAGCTTTAAAAAGCAAACTCTGACACATGTGATAACATGGTTGAACTCTAAGTACATTATGATAGGTAAATTAAAGCCAGTCACAAAGGGACAAAAACTTTGTAATTCTACTTATATGAGATACCTAAAGTAGTCCAATTCAGACACAGAAAGAATGCTGGCTGCCAGAGGCTGGAGGGATGAGGAATGGGGAGCTGTTTAACAGGTGCAGTGTTAGTTTTACAGCTGAAGAGGTCTGGGGACGAACGGCAATGATGGCTGTACGACAAAGTGAATGTGCCTGATGCCACTGAACTGCACACTTAAAAAATGGTTTAAGTGCTAAATTTTATGTAATGAGTATTTTGCCATAATATGAAATAGTAATAATTAAAAATGAGAAGCATGGTGATTATCATGTCACAAACTGTAGCAAGAACACATTTTCTCAAAAATCTTGAAAGAATTAAATGAGTCAATGATTAAATTTACCCTATCTCCGACTGAAAAAATACAGGCATATTTTACCAGATTTGGTTAGCAAAAGGTAAACATTTAGAGAGTAAAGAAGGGTTCTCAAAGCCTATTACACCCACACCAAGACGATGCTCCCACCACCCTCAAGAGACCTTCCTGCTGAGTCCCAGCAGTCTCTTCCTCACTGGGTCACTCCCTGAGCACCTCTAACAAAGTCCAGGTTCATCCCGGACCCAACCCAATTCCAAATCCAGTTGATATTTCTAGGAAGTCAATTCATTTTAATTCCATCTTCTTCCTCAAACCTTGGAGGTCCCACCACTTCCCATTCTCTAAGCATCTTCAACCCCATTCTTTCCAACAAACACACTCCCATGTGGCACCAGTTCTAATGGCCAACTAATTTGAAGCTCTAATCTACAGCACAATCTTCCAAAGACTCAGGCCCTCCAAAAAAAGGTCTTCAACCAGCATGCTTGGGTCCTCACTCAGCTTTCCCAGTCCTAAAACAAACTTTAAAGTACCTAAGAATTACCAGGACAACTGGTTAAACTTGCAGATTCCCAAGCCTCACCTCCAGAGATTTTCACTCAGTAGGTCTAATGTGGAGCTCTGGAAAATGCATTTAAAACAAGCTCAATAAGTGATCTGATGCAGTCTAGCTCTAACCTCAGCTCTCTAGCTTGACCTCCCACCCAGCTAAAGCCTTGCATACAAACTCCAGGTCATCTGTGCCTAAGTCTATGAAGCGAATCTTAGCTTCCCTCCATCCTTCCTTGCGGAGAACTGTATGAATAATCTAAATATTCACCTGTATTGGATAAACTACATGTCTTCATCACAGTGTAGTTTAGTTCTGTTCACAGGGCTGCATCACATCTGCCCTGACTGATTTCACAGCTATAACCATCTTTTAAGAAGAGGAAACAGTATTTCCTTCAGAGGCAAATTCAGTCTAATTCACCTTCTAAAAGATTCCCTTATATCTACTTTAGCTTAGCTTTTAAAAGAAAAAAGAACATCCTATAAATGTCTCCAATAATGCATTTTGTTGTAATTTCAAATTTATCATTATCTGATATTATTCATGCTTATAAAGTGATTTAAAAGGAATCACAAATAGGATAGTTCTACTTAGAACTGTAGATGTTTAAAAAGAAATGAATTTTAAATTCCGAATGAATCAATATTATTTTTTATATTAACAATCTATGTGAACACGCCAATTATTTTCAATTCTATGACTCATTTCTATACCAGCCATGTCTGAGGACTAAGGCAAGACAACCTGATAAGGGTGGGGGGCAGGTAATTTGAATAATGCAGTATAATGGAAAGATCTCTGGACTCTCACCCTTGATGTTCCAAGACCAGTTCTGCCAGGCTTGGCTATAGGACCTGACTGGTGCCAACAGGAATTATTTCCCTGTCTTCAATAATGATGGAGGATATATATATATATATATATCAACCTATTATCTCACAGAAGCACTGGAAAGATAGTAATACACACAAATGACTTGTTATTGCTACGTTTCCAAGAGAATACATTCCAAATTACCCAACTGTTCTTTCTGAAGTGCTGGTTAAGTGTTCTACATAGGAGAGATTTCTTATTGACTCATGTGATTGATTCACAGAGGATTTGCTCTGCACAAGGCTTTATGCTAGGTACTAAGGAGGATTAGAGGAGAAATCAAAGTTACCATATTTCTAATGTTCCACATATTCACAACCTTGTTGGAGAAACAAAGTATATATAATTGTTTTTTCGTTTTTTTTTTTTTTTTTAGGTGGCAAAGTGAGTGGTTCAAATAGTACTATGGAAGTGATCTGTAGGTAAAGAGGGGGAAGAGGAAGAAGACATTCTGGGTAGAAGAAGTAAAAGAAACCCAAGCTTGAATGGGGAAAAGGGTGGCCAAGTCTAGAGGAAAGGGCGAAAAAGTATCAGGCAGTAATGGGAAATAAAGTTAGGGGAGAGTCTGTGAAAAGGCTAGACTATAGAGGGCTACGAAATATGGGCTTCATTGTATAGGCCAAATAGGATGAAAATGGCTACTGTAAACACGATAGTAGGATAAAACCAGGGCATGAGGAAGGTGAGTTTCAAAACAGGACAGAGATGGACTGGAGAAAAAGTATGGCATAACATAGAACAAATTATTAACTAAAATCCCAAGCACTTCAATATTTAAATAAACCTAGCAGCAATACTCTTGTAATAAAATAACAAAACTATCTTGTGCATGGCTCTTTCTTAAAACACATCTTGGAGAACATCTTTTTAAAAATGGCTATTATGTCTCGCATGCCCTGATGACCTAGCAGTTTAAAACCAGGCACAGTCCACATACATCTCAAGGTCACCAATTCAAGACCTGAGGCTGGGGAAACAACAAAAGAAGAACAACTGAATGAAACAAAGTGTTTCTTCCTCTTCCTGCCTGCCTACATTCTGCACATTTCCTTAAAAAAAAAAAAAAAATTATGTCTTATAAATTTTGATAGGGATCAGAAACCACCTTCAACCCCCAAAGAAAATTCCTTAGTATGGGCAGAAGCCATTGAACAGCAAATCTTAGATCAGGAAAGGCAAAAAAAAAAAAGGGAATACTAACAGCCTCCAACTCATAAACTCCTTGGTACAGAAAAACAAAGTTGCAAAAAAGTTTCACCTTCACATATACAGAAGGTTCAAAACAATATTTACAGAAATGCGCAAAACTTTTTCCAGTAGAAAAAGTTAAGTACTGACAAATTTGAGAATGACTTTCACATAACCCCATATTTGTTTTTTCTGCCAAACAAATTTTAGCTTCTACTTCTCACCAAAATCAATACAAAAGCATCAGCCTCACCAATTAAGGCCAAATGTCCTCTTCTATGGATACAGAAATTACCAGCCTGCTGTCCCTCAGTTCTAGACCGGTGAATTTAGTTTCTGCTTGTCAATTCATCAACTATCATCATAATTCTCGGGTTCTCCATCCCATTCACTCTTTGCTACAGGAAAATTCGATTGCATTCTGTAACCTAATGCTAAGCTGCATCAAGCCAAGGCTCCATATTGCTTAAACACATTTGAGACCTGGTGCAAGATCATATGAAACCCTTTAGTGACGATCAGGTAGACAACAATAATCTAATTAGCCAGCAGAGCACACGTGACAATGATTCAGCCAGTCAAAGACACTTTGTTGGACTCATTCACCAACTAGGTACTCACCCAGCAAAAAGAAACTGGGAGAAAGAGAAAAAGGAAATTCGACAAGGAAAATGTGGAGGGAATTGTGTAGCTTGGATTTTCAAAAAGAATTACAGTAAACAAGTGGCAATGGAGTGGGCTGAGGAAAAGATAATCATCTTTTCTGCAAAACACTTTATGTGGAGTAGATGACCTCACTTCTAGTTTTGCACCCATAAATTTAAACTGAACCTTCCAGAAAGTTAAGTGAGACTGACATTCTGGGGAACAGCGGAAATGCCCAAACCACATTCTGGTGTCCTCTTATCACTGGAAAATGAAATATGATGCCTCTGCCTATGTACCTAGCTCTTTTAACTTATTTAGGGATGGGTAAGCGTCACAAAAATTACACTTGTTTCTGCAGCCAAAGACACTCAGACTATGGCCACTGGATTTTCAGTCCAAAGGCAAAGGATTAGGCACAAAGTGAGTTGGTAGAATGAAGTTATTCACAGACAAGCGTTAAGGGCCGATTGAAATGCTAAGGGAATTTCGTGGTTTTATTCATCCAAAACAGGCCAAAAGCCCTCCAAATACCTAAAGTACATAATGACTATAGTCTGTTTCTCAAGAGACTCAAGAACTTGGCTTCACCGAAATTTCAACCTTTTGCAAAGCCCAAATTCTCAAGATTAGCCTTTTCACTATCATGGACTTAAAAACCTTCTTTAGGTCGAGCTGCATAAAACGTAAACCCAAGCGAACCTATCAGGACTTTTAAGAGTAGTGACCGTTCTTGACATTTTTTTTTTTTTCCTACATCTAAAGACGAGACAGAAAGGTTTGCTGTCCAGATAGCCGGAAAGATTTGTCGATTTAAAGCGCTGCCAGGGGTCTATTAAATAAGAAAAAACAAAAACCCAACTTTCTGTTTCTCAGCTAAGCTATTAAGGTAAATGCAGCCACCTTTCCAAAAAATACATAAAAAGTGGGGGAAAGCGAAGCTGCACCAAAAGGCCACCTCCCGGCCCCTGCAGTCTTGCTCTCCCGCCCTGGGCGCTGGAGCCAAGCGGGGTGTAGAACGGCCGCGGTGACCCGCACTCCCTGGCCTGCGGCGACTCAGGCCAGGCCTTGGGGCGGCGGCGAACAACAAGCTCCTGAACGGATCGCGCCATGAGAGGAGGGCGGAGAGTGCGAAAGGCTCCCACACGCAGCCCGCCGCCCCGGGCTCAGAAACCTTCCTAGAGGCCGGCGGCCCGCACCTGCCGCCCACCTCCCCGGCCACCCCCCCCAAGTCCTTTCGGTCAGCGGCCTCTGGCCCGTGAAACTCACAGATTCAATTGCCCGTAGGTCGTCGCCGCCATCCTGCACCACCACCTCCTTCCTCTTCTCTCCGCCCGCCCCGCCCCACGTCGCCAGCCCAGCTACAGTGCTACCGGTCACCCCAGCGAGGCGGCCGCAGCGCCTGGCTGCGTCCCAACCCTCGCTCCTCCCCGCCCGAGTACGGACGGGAGGGCAATGTAGACAAACTTAATACGCGCGCTGGAGTCCTTGAGAGTCGCAGTCCGACGCGGATTGGAGCGCGCCCGAATGCCGTGACGTCGCCGCTGCCGATTGGCTGAGGGCGTTCACTAGGAAACCGGCGCTTGGTCGCTGTGGGCCGGAAATGGCGCGCTTGTGGCGGAGAGCCTGCTGAAGCGGTGTCAGAGATGGTCTATATAACAAGAAGAACGTCGTTAGTACAGGGCCAGTGGCGCAATGGATAACGCGTCTGACTACGGATCAGAAGATTCTAGGTTCGACTCCTGGCTGGCTCGGGACGTGCTTTTTACACCAGACTAGGATTTGACGTTGATAATCTCGGATTATTAGCTAACGTGCGAAGGTTAAGCATCGTTGGATTTTAACGTTACTTTACCCAATATGCTTTTAGATTGTATTTGGAACCCGGAGCTGAGAGAGGCGGTTGCAGATTGCAAAGCGCCGCATTAATGATGCACATGAAGATTCTGTGTAAATGAGGACAACACACCTGGAAAAGTTAGTTTGGAGTGGGGGGGGGTGCTATGGCTACGCCACGCCCTCCGCCCACCCCCAGCCCCTTTAGCCACCGGTTAGCTACCGGATGACACAATGTGCGTTTGAGGCAGCAGTTCTGGTCTCTTTTCCGGAAAGCAGAACCTCCTCGCGACCCTGTGATAGGAAAAGTGGCGCATTCCCCCTTTGCTAGAACTGGGTGGGCTCTAGCTCCAACCTGCTGTAACAGGAGCGCTGCAGTGCGGCTGCGCAATTTAGAGGGCGTCGGGTCTGTGCTCCTTGTCTATCTCCCTGTCTGAGAACTCCGGGTCCTAAGACAACCCAACTCCGAGATTCCATCGGGAAACTTTAAACCGGATGTTTTTAAATCAAGAGGACCCCAGATAATCTAGTATATAACCCCTTATTTTATGGGTGCCTGGTTCAAAGACCTGAGAAGGCCCGAAATGTCTGGAGGGATAGACTCCAACCTGAGGAATGGCAGAGACGTAGGACACAATTAACCCTTCAGTAATTGAATTAATCTCTCCAATAGGATGTTTATTGTTCCTGAGAAAATTAAAGAGAAATTGTAAGATCCAGGAAATTATTAGGGATAAAAATACTGCGAATTATCTTCCCGAGATCATTACTATTAACAACAGATTTTTTTCCTTATACTTTTTTTTTCTCCACGCGTTTTAATACGGTCATATCTACACCGTATTTTTCCAAATTTGGGGTTGTACTGAAAATGTCTTTGTGTTCTCATATCGTCCCCTTAGCTTTTTGTGTTTTTTTTTTTTAACATTTTATTGAAGAAACATTGCATCATCACATAGGTTTAAGGTGTGCGTCACCGTGAAGCACCATCTGAATGTAATATATTGTTTACCACCAACAGTCCACTCAATTCTATCCTTCACCGTGTAAATTGACCCCTTTATCCCATTTGCCTACCCTTCTGCCCCTTTCCTTTCGGTAACCACTGTTTAGATTCTATAGACTAAATGTCTGAGACTTAAGGTCATTAAATATTCTTTGAAGATATCCCATGAGAGAACTAGATGCTTTAAGCATCACACTTAGGTTGAGAATTTGGGTGGCTGTCAGTTTAACACTTTTTAAAAATAAAGCTGTGTTGATTTATTTTTTATAGCTTATAAATTTCTAGATGCAGAGTGGGCAGGTAAGCATGTGCAGGTGAATAAGCTTCATTTCATGGATATTTTAAAGACGCTGTACATATTTTCAAATTCTTGTCCAAAAAAATTAAAGCAATACACACTCCCATCAACTGAATGTTGCCTTCCAAGCTAACCACCACTGTGTATTATAAACTTCATTTATCATTTCTTTGCAATTTCCATAATTGAAAAATGGAATTACTGGTGTGCCCTGGTTAGGTCAATTGCCTCCGAAGGATGCAGGCATATACCCTGGGTTCAAGTGCCAGGTCAACCAGAGTGAACAACTAAAATGAAAATAAAATAAAATGCTTCTTCATCCTCTCTCTTCCTGCCTGTCTGCCTGCATACTTTCATTCCTGCCTGTACCTTTCCTTTGAAAAATAGAGGAAAAATGGAATTACCTTTTGCTTATATTTCTCACTTGATGCATGTATTTGTTTCTTATAGATTTTAAATATATTACTTTCAAACATTGCAATCTTTTGAGTTTATCATTGACCTTTCTTTTTCCTTATATTTTAACCTAATTTTCATTTTAATAGTCCAATTTATCAGTATTTTATGGTTTCTTCTACTGCATGTGTTCTTTTAAACTGTTTTGTGTTCCTATTGTTTTTAATTTATTTAATCCATTTTTAATTTATTTAGTTAATTGTCCCAATGTAAAATCAATTGTCTTAAAATCTGTTACTTTCATTGAACAATTAAAAGGTCTGAACTCTACTTAGACTAATTCAAGCAATCCTACAACAATCCTACAAGTTAAGTTTGATCCTTATCCCCACATTTACAGAGGGAAATAAATTTACTTAAGCCTGTTGAGCATCTAAATGATGGAACCTGAGTTAGAACTTGGGTGTAGGCTCTTGATCCCAAAGCTGTCGTGCTCATGGGTGTGCTGTGTGTAGACACCACCGCAGGACATAATGGACTCAGACCCTGCCTGACCATCATAATGCTCCTTTCCCCACCCCCTATTTACACCCCCCACTACTTAGCACCTCATTTCTAGGCCTAATGATGCTCCCCACAAACTCTGGGTTCTTAGTATTCCTCTCCTCCTTTAATAAAATGGGGATTTAAGTTGCAACCTGTTTCTTAAGGCTTTAAGAAAATATTACTTCCAGATGAACCTCCACCTCCCCGCAGAGAACTTCCACCTGGGTTTTCTGAACATGTAGAAGTTCTATCACCACGGAAGTGAGAGACGCAAAAATTACCCTTTCTTTACCAATTGTGGAACATAATCCAAGGCCTTTGTGCATATTCAGTGAGACTGAAAAGCAAACAAATCCAGGCAGAAACATTTTGTGTTTTTTAAATGTCAAAGGAGCCAAGATTGATCCTAATGAAAGCAGTGTTCAGAATTAGAAGTCAGCCAAGGATAAGTAATATCCATTGACAGTGTAGCCAGAGTTTTCCGAAAGTGAAATTATGTGACCTATGTAAATACAAATACGATTTTCTTTTTTTAAAGAGAAGCTGCCAGGGGCTTCCTGGGGAATAATCCTGGCTGTAGATGAAGCTGTTGGCACCATCCAAATGCTCTCTGCCGCCGACTGCCACGTCTCTGCTTCTTCAGTAGAGTGTGGCCCCCAGATGCAGCTCCACATACTGACCTTCGATCCACTGTGTCTTCTGGAGTCTTTTCCGTCTTCAAATTGAAGATATTTTGTTGCTTCTGCTCCATGGACCTGCTGCAGGCCAGGTCCCACGGGCAACACAGGGCCCACAGCTGCCTGCCCTTGAGGTCTTGAATCAGTTATGGGGATATGTGTGTAACCAGGTGGCAGGAGTGTCTTAGGTGGCCTTATGTACCTGGAAGCACCCATGTGACCAGGACTTCCCTTAAAAGTGCTGTACATCTGGGGCTGTCACATACCCAGCACCTTCTCCCAGACCAGACCTTTCTGACTGTTTTGTCTTCCAGAGTAAACCTACAATTTAATTTCTTTGCAGAGCCCAAGGGCCCAATCACTTTTATATGTGAAGCATTTATCTTTTCAATTCAGGAAAAATGCAAACCCAACTTTTAAAATGCTTGGGGAAAATACACCTAATACTCCTGGGATATTTCATGTCCACCAAAAACACTTTATGGACTCCATACACTCAATGGTGTCCTCCCCACTCCAAGATGTCCATGTCATAATCCCCAGAAGCTGTGAATATCTCATCCTGCAAGGTAAGAGACTTTGTGAATGTGATTAAGGGTCATGAGATGAGGGGATTATCCTAGATTACACTGCCTGGCCCAATGTAATCTCAAGGGTCCTTATAAGAAAGCAGATGAATAGCAGTTAGAGCAATGTCCTCTAAAGGCCACACACCTCTGGGTTGGAGACCCTGGTCCAGGGAGAGGCAGTCAATGTGAACAACTAAATAAAAATTAAATTAAAATGCTTCTTCCTCCTCTCTTACTGCTAGCCTGCCTACTCACCTTCTTTCCTACCTTCGCCTTTTCTTAAAAAAAAAAAAAAAAAAAAAAGCAAGCAAGACGTTTAGAGTGAGGTGATGAAGCAATGCTGCCAGCAGAAGGAATAGTGTGGCCTCTGGTTGTTGGAAAGGGGGAAGGAATGGATGCTTTGCTGGTGCCTCCGGAAGGAACATGCCTCTGCCAACATTTTGATTTTAGCCCTGAAAGGCCCATTTCTCCAGAACTGTAGGGTGATGCGCGTGTGTTATTTTAAACCACTACATTCAGTTACTTGATACAGAAGCAACAGGGAACCGAGAGACCCCAACAGAGAGCATGGATAAGCCCCTCCTCACAATGAGTTTCTTAGGCTAAATAACTAATGAAGAAAGACACTGAAGGACAAGTGATTGTCCCAGCAGCCAGTGGTCAAGCAGCTCCCTCTGGGTGAGACTGCCTGGGATGGGATCAGCTTGATTTGCTGGGTGCTGATGATTTGGGATTATTTTACCCCTCTGTGTCTCAGTTTCCTTTTCCAGGAAGTGAGGGATTATAACCTTGGAACATCTAATACACAGCACACCATGACCGCTGTTATTGTGGCCACTGCTTTCACCATTCCACACTACCGCAGCCCAAAGTGGCCCAAAGGCCACTAGCATTCACTCATGACTATGCCTCTCTTCCCAACAATGCGTTCAGGGATGTCACGCTGACAGCTGGAGACTGGCCACAATATGAGTAGTGACAGTGACATCTCCGAAACCAGCTAACTTTCCTAATCAGGGTTTTTTAATACCCCACCCCACCTTCTTCACCCCTCAAAAAAAGCTGGCCTACTAGCACACCTTGGCCCAGGCTATCTTTTTCTGTTTTTCACCCCGTGTAGCATTCAGAACATAGGAAAACAGAAGCCTGCATTTTAAAATCAGAATAACTGCGCTCAAATCCCTTAAAAAAAATTTTTTTTTTTAAATGACGCTTTGAGGAAGACATCACCACAATCAGCACCCTTGCTCTCAGCTTCCTGGGTCCTTGGCATACCCGACCTGGCATCCACAAGTACTGAATAAAGCTTACAGCAGCCCATGGAGCAGCGGCTGACACACAGCTGGACGATCCTCCTGCCCTGAGGAGTCACACACACTGCGTCATGCCTTCTTGTGCACGGCTGTCTCAAATCTAAGTGGTCACTTCGGAGATTCTGGGGTCATAACCTCGATAGAAAAAACCAACAGGCATGAAAGGTAAGGAGACAAAACGACCACCTCTGCACCTGACCTGACAAGTGTCACATTGAGGACCCAGCAGAAGAAACTGCTGGTTCCTGGACACGATTCTCCAGGGGGCTCTCACATTCCCACACATCTTGGGAGCAGGGCGCTGCCTTATTCCAGACTCTTTTCAAAGATGTCTGTGTAGTGGACAGTGTTGGATGGTAGAGAGCGTCTCTGTGGAGCCAATGTCAGGCAGGTTTACTGCCCATTATGAAAGATAGTGGCCCCTGTTCATTGGGTTTTCCACCCAGGCTGCAAGTCCTGAAGCTGGTCCCCATGCCAGTCTCCAACACCTGAGCCACAAGGGCATGCCCTGGTTTTACCTTCTCGTAACGCAGACCTGCACACTCCACGTGCAGGGATCCCCTGGTCCCCTTCATCCCCTGGGCCTATCAGTACAAATGCTGATAAACCGAAATGCCACTGCTGTTGCTGTAATAAACTGTCCCGTGTTTCTGACCTAGGAGTCTTCTAACTTCTGTCAGCATTCATGAAACTGGAATGCTAACTTATTCGCTTGCAAGGAGGGTAAAATCTGAGACTCTTCACAATTCCTTTAAGGATCCAAAACTGTAGGAGCACACCCTTGTGGTGCAGGCAGCTGAGACCACGTAAAATGTAAGGACCAGGTTCAAGAGCCAGGGCTGGACTGAAAAACCAATATAAAGATACTTCCTCCTCTCCCTTCCTTCCTGAAAAATGCTTCTTCCTCCTCTCACTTCCTCAAAATAAATAAATAAATAAATAAAAAATAAAAAATAAAATCCAGAACTCTGAAAGATAACCATATCCAGTTACCAAAAAGCACACACAAAAGATGACCCAGGTGTGCCCTGGTGGTGTAGTGGTTAGGTTCGCTGCCTCCAAGCGAGCATGGTCCATATACATCCCAAGGACATGGGTTCATGTCCTGGGGGTAGTGGGAATAATCAAGATGAATAACTGAATAAAATAAAGTGCTTCCTCCTCTCTCATCCTCCCTGCACCTTGCCTTAAAAAGAAAAAAAAAAGACGACCCAGTAAATACCAAGTTGGAAAACACTTTAATAGTCTACAAATCGATGCAGTTCTATTGGAATATTCTGAATAATTTTTTAGGAAGCAAAAATTTGAGTGATTTTATAGTAACAGTAAATTTTTGAATAATTTCATAGTAAAAGGAAAGATAGGAAGTTTCCCTGACAGTGAAATTCTCATACACTATATGGAAATTTCTCACATCTGTCTGGTTCTGGCTCAGAAAAACAGACAGCTAAAATGTTTTGCTCATTATTGTCTATTTTAAAAAGTTACTCCAAGTAATCGCTGAAAAACAAGGATGTACTCCTGGCACAAAGGAGATTACAAAGAATCTGGTTTCCTGGCAGTTTTCAGAAATGCACCAATTAATGACTTGAGGTCAAATCTTGCACACTTAGCAAGGACACCAGCAGCGGTCACTGCTCTCACACGCTCATGTTCAGGGCGCGGAAGGGGCGCACAGACGCAGTCAGCAAAAGCTGTGACCCCCAGTGTAGCTGGGTCTTGAGCGAACAAATTGATGGAGCAGGGGCGCCACCACCCACCCAGTCAAAAATCCACACACAATTAGGACTTCCCAAAACTTCACTACATCATCCCTTCGTACCCTGGGGGTCTGTTTCAGGATACATCTGCACCTCCCATTCCAAAAAGCGTGGATGCCCCAGACAGCCTTCTGGCTGAATTTGTGAATGCAAAACCTGGGGGGAAAAGTCCTTGTACAAGTGGGCCTGCGCAGTTCAAACCCACGTTGCTCAAGGGTCAACTGTCATTCTCTCCAGTCCTGACATTAGTTTTTCATTTTTTAAATGTGACTCAAGCCACGGAAACAAAGGGACAGCAGCCCCTGAAGGGGATCAGAATTGGCCACCTGGACTCCATGACATAACCTGGGTGAACTGAGCTGAAGGAGGGCTTCACGTGAACACTAATGCGCACGCAATGAAGCGGAGAGGACCAGTGCCCCTCCATGTGAGATGGACAGATCGCTCTACTCAAGGACAGATGGGAGAACCGAGAGAGAATGAAAATGAGTATCTCCTGATATAGGTCAAATTGGGTGATTTGACTTTTCTCAGACAACCCAGGTCATTTTTGAGTGATCCTGGGCACGGGCTGGGAGACAAGAAAAAACTAAAGGGCAAAATAAGATGAGGGAGAAGGTTGAAGGCTGGTTTGGGGGTCTGGAATGAGGTCATAATTCCCCTTATTTTCTCTAGAGTCCAAGAGCTAGCTAAGCAAGGGCTATTTGCTCTAACTTTTAAAACATTCCATTCTGGTCTACCAGATGCATGTGTTTTCTTTCTAGGTACCTAATAAATACAACTGTATTACAGCTCTATTTGGCTAATAGCTTATAGGAAACTTAAAATATCATGTAGGTGGACATCTCTTCATGGCTTTTGAGCAAAAGCCAGACAAGGAGCAAAACAAAAGCCAGTGTGAGGTTTCCTCCTGGTGTCCTTTCCAGGGAGGCTGATCAGAGAAATGGCTGGTTCAATTTCTCAGGTGTCTGATCAACGTTTGTCAGTGATACAAAATGTCATGTTTGTGGAGACACCTCAACTGTCTTAGTCAAGGCCATTTTAAAATGTTCATTTAAAATATCCAAACAAGCCCGATACTCCTGACATTGGCTCCAAGGCAATTTTCCTCACTCAGCGTGAAGCAATGTGTGTCCGCGAGGCCAGACATATTCTGGGGCTCACAGAGGCAGGCTGAGATGTAATGGCTGGCTTCCTGTGCCCCTGTGCCTTTCCTAGTAAGCCGGCTGACTTGATGGGGTAAGAGGGGTACAACCCTGACACCATGAATTCACATGAAAAGGAACTTATGAAAGCCCGCAGCCCAGGCTGAAGTGATCTGACCAAAGGATTCCAACAGGATGGATTCAATAAAAATGAAAAGGGCAAGCCACGGTGTCAGTCTGGTAGCAACTACTACCAAATGAGTCAAAACATGGCCTCTAAGTGGAATCTGACCCAAAGTCCCATTGACTTTGGGCTCCACTGACTGGCCTCTGAGGCTCCCTCTCTGAGTGTGAAGTGAGAAGGCAGAGATTGCTGACCCAGGTGTCACGTTCCCAGCCTGACTGGCAGTGATGAGTCAACCCCTGCCCTCCTATAACAGGACCCTGAGGCTCTCCCCACAGGCTGAGAGGGCAGATAGCGGCCAACCTTCTCTTTTTCATACCTTCTTCTCACTGAGATACTGACCAGTATTGACGCATAGCTTCAAGAGTATGACATGCAAGACAAATTTTGTGCAGAGGTGGCTTGAAATCTTGTTAAGAGTGTGGCCCTCCCTTAGCTCTTGCTACTCTAGGGAGCCAGTGGGATGACAGGCATAAGGCACTACCACCCAATTTCAGTTAGATCTCTTCCCAGTTGACCTTAAGTCAAGATTACAGTGCCCTGACCTGTTGGAGTCTGGCCTATGTGCAGCCAGAATTCCTAATACACCAGAAGGTATTTGAGTCCAGTGTGGTGGCTGAATTCCTCCTAATCTGTGATTTGGTGAAGCTCTTCGTGAGGTATTTTTTGTGTGGAAGATTAGAAGGGAAATAATTTTTTTTTTTAAAGAGAAAAGCAGTGTACCTTATACTGGTTTCTTCAACTGTAACATCTATGCCAAGAACTGGGTCAGAGAGAAACTTGTAAAATGAAGGCAGTAACTTATCCTGAGGCACTCCCTTCCCAGGTTGGCTTAGATCTCACAGGCACATCAAGTCTCCTCATGTAGAAGGGGCAAGTTCTCAGGATGTGGGCAGGGCTTCCAAAAGCCCAGTCAGTAAGCTAACACAGGTACAGGAGATGTCCCTACACAGGACCCTGAGACTTGCCTTTGTAGGAGGGCTCCGAAGTCCCAGACTCTAGAGATCTCCAGAAAAAAAGATACAAACAGGTGGGCATAAAAGCCTGGTGCCTGCACCAAGTTCTTGTCCCAAAGCACACGTTGCTAGGACAGGGAAATCTCTGACAGAGATTTACAGGGGCACACAGAAGGCTGTCAGTGTACAAGGCAGAGACCTTGTCTCGCTTATTTCAAAACTTGGCTGTGGTTTACCAAATAAATTCTTCTAATGTACAAAGCACATGTTAGAACTTCCCTCTTGCAATAATAATGCAATTAAAAGGTGCAGCCATTCTACAGAAGAGCTGAAGGAAGGCTTCAACTGTGTGTGTGTGTGTGTGTGTGTGTGTGTGTATGTGTGTGTGTGTGTGAGAGAGAGAGAGAGAGAGAGAGCGAGAGCACACAGAGTGCTGTAGGGGATGCTTGAGAGCAGGTATTTTCCTGAAGGGGAGGCTAAAGGTTGAATATATCAGGCAGCTGCAATTCTTTAGAGGACATTGCAAAATCCGCTCAACGTAAACCTTTCCCTCTGAAGTGGAAACGTTTTGCAGAAGGGAAAGGTGGTTTCACGCGGCCACACTGATACAATCTCCTGTCACATGCGCACCCTGCTGGAGTGACGTCCTGAGTCATCCGATGAAGGTGTGGCACTGGAGAAAGGCACTGGGAAAACACACATACTGGAAAGTTAGGGTTGAACTCCCCAGTCAAGGGAAAGGAACCCCATGGGTACCTGTAGGAACTTGCCTGTGTACCCCTCAACTCTCCCCACCCCAATTCCAACCCAGGGGCCACTGGAATTAGCGAGCAGATTTCTCTCATTCAACTCTGGCTTCTTGCTGTCCAGGCGGATGCGGCTAGAAGTGGTGTTGATGGAGGGCAGCAGATGAGGGGCCCTTCTCCAGCCTCTTGACATGGCAGGAGTGACAGAACAAGTGGTCCTCAAGGGGGTAGCAGCGGTGGCCGTCTTCATCATTGAGCTCCAGACCACAGTCCTAGAGTGAGGCAAAGATGTCCAGGACAGCAAAGATAAATAAATGGACTCCAAGACTGACACAAAGACCACAGCCCCGAGAGCGGCAGAAAATGCCCTTGCAGAATCACACGGCTCCTGCCCACACACTATCCAACACAGCGCCAAAGGTCACTCTGAGGACCCGAAAAGGGCTCGATCAGAACTGAGATGTGATGTCAGTGAAAACACACGCCAGATTTCCAAGACGTGGGACAAAAGGAAGACATAATCTATTGCATGAAAAAATGTAACATTTGGACCTGCTGGGTTAAACCAAATATTATCACAAAAATTAATCCCACTAATTTTTTAATGCGACTACTAGAAAACAAAACGCACAACTTGAGTTTGGGGCTCTCTTGTTTCTGTCAGATGTGCCAGCACAGCACTGCAGGATGTAAAGAGGACTGTCAAGCCAAGTGCCTCACCTTTTTCTCCAGGCACCTGGGTACCAGTGACAGTGACTCCCGGCGAGTTCTTCAGCGCTGGCCCTGGGATCAAACTATTTGTCGCCCACACCGCTCTGCTCCCCAGCCACAATATCACAGAATAAATCTAATCTCCCTCCACAGGTGAATTCACTTAATTCCGGCTGAAACTCCAGGGGGCACTAAAGCCCTGACACCCTTCACAGGGCTGCTGGAGGTGACCGACTATCTTGCCTGACAATTATGGGGACCAATGGCTCCGTCACCCTGGTGTGTGACACAGGTCAGAGAAGGGGCAGATGGGCGCCATCCAGCTTCCCACGCAGCAGTAACAAGCCTGCTTCCCAGACGGGTTTCTCTGTGATCTCTACGCTCGGCAGAGAGTGGGGCTCCTGGCAGAGGGAACAGCCTCCAAGACAGACGGGAGGGAGTCTCCAAGTTTTACACCCGCCTGACCATCAGGTCTCCGAAACAGGACCTGAAAGCCACGCTCCCCACAACCTCCCCCTCTGCAGGTCCAGGAGGGCAGCTGTGACACTTCAGAATGTGATGGCTGTAATGAACATGGAGAAAGTAGTAAAGACCTTTACATCCCAAACATCTGTGTCCTCTCCAATCTCCCCCACAAATCAGGCTTCACCCGGTTCCTCCATTTGCTCTGCAGGGCAGCTCCTTGCCCCCATCTTGGTGTCCACCTCAGCCCCAGTCACCAGGGCCACTTTTCTCTGTAATGTCGAGGAGGGGTCTTGGGGGCCTACCTCACAGCGGTAGCACTCCACGTGGTAGTCTCTGTCCATGGACACGACGCGGATGGTCTCATCTGAGCCCTGGGCGGAGAGAAAGCCAGAAAGAGGCCAGTTATGGGTCCAACAGACTCACAGTCCGGGGTGGGGGGTGGTATCTGAGGTAACAAGAAGCCCGTGGAGAAGAGCACAGATTCCTGGTGCATAACACTTGTAGGAAAAGGACATTTAGGTGCCCCAGTGGAGTAGCGGTTACGTCAGTCACCTCCACAGGATTGCAGGCCACATACCCCTCGGTTCAAGACATGGAACAGAGGGGGTGCTGTACAACCAGTGTGAACAACTGAAAAACTAAAATAAAGATGCTTTTTCCTCCTCTCTCTTCCTGCCTATGTGCCTGCTCCCTTCATTCCTGCCTGTACCTTTCCTTTACAAAACAAGAAAGAAACGGATGTTTAGCTGATCAGAGAGGAAATGGGAGGGACTAGGTCAGCTCTGAAGAAAGCACCTCTGCAGACAAGCATCTACATCTATATTTATGCCCATATCTATAATGAATAAAAGACAAGCTTTCTGCTCACTGTCTGATCCAGACGTCAGCATTGACTCAGAGAGTTTGACCTGATTGTAGGGACAAATAGGGCACAAGAAAGACACTCTGCAGGACAATAAAGAGGCACCTTGATGAGGACTCACCTTATCTCAGAGTCGAAATTTTAGAAGAAAATTTTAAAAGGTGGTAGGATAGAACACAAATCTTATAAATGACCCCAGGGAGACAGTCATGCCTTGGGAGACCCCCAGAGCAGGTGTGGAAAGGCCTCTTACCTCAGGTGGAAGGATGGGGAGCCCACAGGCAGCACACTTGGGGGCCAACACCCTGGAGGAGACAAAGAAACAATCAAATAAATGCATATTGTTTTGCTGCTGAGACCTGGACTGGAGCCTGTGCACTGGCCTGGCCCTTCCTCTTCAAGAGTCTGGCCTGCTCCTTTCTGGGAGTGATGGAGACCAGCTGAACTGGTGCCTGTGAAGTGAAGGAAAGCTGGAGCCATGGGCTTAACCAATCCCTCCTGAGGCCTGGCATCTGATTATAGGTTTCTGTCTTTTCAGTTACCCAGCTCCTGTCTACACTGACGCTAAGTGGCCTCCTGAGGCCCCTGCTTATCCCCAAAACCATGAAGCCTTAGCTGGACTGCGGACCAACGGCAGAGCAGCCTGCACGTGCTTTGAGGTCCCACCTTTCACTGCGTGTCCATCAGTTCGGTCTACGCCAGCCCACAGCACTTGGACGGTCCTTACTTGTGGTAATCACGGACGCAGTAGATCTTGTTCTCCGCGTCCACAGTGAAGGGGACCCCGTCCAAACACTCGTTACAGATGACACAGCGAAAACAGCCAGGGTGGTAGGACTTCCCCAGGGCCTGCAGGATCTGGGGGCACAAAGGAAGAGAGTCCAGTCTCAGCAGGGATGGTGGGAAAGTAAGGGACACGGGAGGGGAAACACGCCTGGCGGAGAGGCCATCTGAGCTATCCTTGCAGAGAGCATACTTGTGCAGACGGCACTCAGATGAGGGCGACGAGATGGTGGAAGAGGCTAATCTAGTTGGGTGCAAACACCGGCTTTCTCTCCAGTATTTCAGAACCTCTGGGCGGGAATTAGAGGGCTACTGATCCAAAACATTTGCAGTTCTTTGCAGGAGATGATACAAAGCAGGGAGAGGAAAAGGTCCATCAGGATTTGAGAAGCATGGAAAGGAAAAGATGGAAGGAAATCCCACATGAATTCAAAGACTGGGCAGTGGAAGGCGGGTTCTTAGCTTCACTCCTGCAGCCCTTCTGAGAGCTTTGATGGCAGGAGGATAATCCAGAAGCATGACTCAGTCCCTAATTACCTCAAATCCAAGCATAAGCAAATCTCTTTGTTGTTTTTAAACACAGTGAAGAGAACACCTTATACCTCCCTCTCAGTGTCACTTAATCTATATAAGACATCTAGACTGCTAGAGCCATCCTGGAACCAGGACAGAGCTGAGACACAGGGCAGGAGACGAGGGATTCCCTTGCTGATGTCACTGTGGAACCAAACGAATCACCATGGCCTGCCTCCAAACCTCTTGTTGGATGAGACCAAACAGTTTTCCTATTAAGTCAGTACATTCCAAAGTGTGGTTCCTGGTGTCAGTCTCACCTGGGAACTTACCCAAAATGCACATCCTTGGTCCTCACCCAGATGCTGAATCAGACTCGGGTCAGACCCCACAGTAGGTATTTGAACAAAGTGATTCCAGTGCACAGGGAGGCTTAAGAACCACAGGTTTGGGTTGGAAGGAGTCTGGGTTTTTCTAAAATGTGCAGGTGAAAGCATCTTTGCTGATTCGATGGAAATCCACGTGCGTGGTCAGTGCGCCATGAAAGTTAGCACAAATGAGCAAACCAGAGAAGCAGCACTTCACTGCATTAAACCCTGGTCCTCAAAGGATGTATAGATGGTCAGCAGCATGCCAGAAGTGGTCCTGCAGAAAACCTTCAAGCAGAAGAAGGGGACGTGGAACTGAGGAAAACCTGGTCAGTGCAGTGAGACTCGGGGAAGACACGCTATTCCAGCGTCTTCCATGCCCAGAGGCTTACAGCATGGAAAGCAGGCTGCACCATACACTCTGCAGCGAGGCAGCAGGGGGGTGGGGGGTGCATACTCTTCCAGCTTTCTGCTGAAGGCTTGGCTTTCAAGCTTCCTCATTTCCTCTGGGGTGTCACTCATTGTCAAGCCCTTCTCAATCTGCAGTGAGCTCCAAAAATTGGAGCAACGACCAGCTGGGCTTCCAAAGTCCTCTTGGCAACTTGAACCTTGGAGTGCATCTTGCCCCCAAGACTAATGCTAACTTGGCAAAAAGAGACCCTTGAATTAATTTAGCCCACATGTGCAGAAGTACGGTAGGACAAAGATGCCATTTTGCTGCAGGCTAACTAGCTTGAAAAAAAAAGTTTTTATGGGAAAAACGCTGGATTTCAACCTGCAAACCCAGAACAGTGCCCTCCGTCCACAAAGGAGACAAAAGACAGCTCACACACAGTTAGACAACCAGGGTTCTGTTGGAGAAGCAAGAGTGGTCTCTGAAGGACTCCTTCTCTTTTTTATTCTAAATCTTGGTAGCTGTTAAGGGTTCTGTTTTTCAAACTTTATCAGAAGGACATTCGCTAGACGTTTTAGAGTCCTAGAGAAGATCTGCGAGAACCAGGGTCAATGTCTCGTCATCCTGCGTGATGGTGGTAATCTCCAAAATCCAGCCCTTCCCATCCTGGCTGCACAGGTTGATCTTCACTTCATGACGTGGAGAATATACTCCCACAGCCCTGAGTCCGGCCTGGCCTTATGACTTTCTCTGAGAGGAGATGATGTCCTGAGACTTCTGAATCAAGTATATAAGAAGACTGACAGCGTCCTGTTCCTCTCTTGCTGTATGGAAATCCAACCTACACCACCAAATAAAACTGCCACAGGAAGGGAGACCTGGCAGGTGAGAGATTATCCTGAACCTTCTAATTCAACTGGACCATCAACTGAACAGAATCCAGCCAACCCCACATGAAGCAGAGGAATCCCCACCCTGCCGGGGCCTGACTTCATTCCTGATCCATAGAATCGTGATAAATCATCAAGCACTGTTGTTCTACAATGCTACATCTTGGGGGTGGCTTATAATGCTTCCAGAGATCAATGCAATATCCTCAGGCCCAAACAAGGCTTAGGAGACCCCGAGATGAATAGTCATGTTCATTAATGTGAGCACTGCTCACCTTGTATGCACTGGGTGTGTCAGCAGGGCCCTCGACTGCAGGGCATATATTCTGTTAAAGAATGCAGCTCTGTGGATTTTGGCAGGCATGTGGGAAAGGCAGGGGTGAGGATGTGTGGATCCTGCCTGCCGGAAGACAGGTGGAGAGCCACGTTCCCAAGGAAACCCAGTTGTCACAGGGCTAAGCTCTGTTTGTCGGAGTCCGAACAGGTTTCCCCCATGAACAGGAAAGGTTCTGGTCCACTCTTGTTTTAGACATATTAGCTGCAACCCAGTAGAAATTAGTGTTTTTGTCCACCAAAGACAAATGTGTTTGCAGCAGTTTTCACCATAAATAGTCAAAAACTGGATTGACCCAAATAAATCTCTGTCAGCAGAATGGATAAATTAATTGCTATTTCCAAATAATGGAGTTCTACTTACTAAGGAAAGATAAATGACCACAGACACAGGCAACAACATGGATGCATCTCAGAATCATTTTTCTAAGTGAGAAAAGGCAGATGCAAAGGAGTTTACACTGTATGATTCCATTTATATGAAGTTCCAGGGGCAGCAAAAGGAATCTGAGGCAGCAGAGGTCAGAATAGTGGTACCTTTCTGGGACTTGAGTGGGAAGAGGACAAGAAGGACCTGACTGGATGTGGGAAGCGGGAAATGTTCTACATCTCAACCTGGGTGGTGGCTCTACACACATGTAAGAATCCATTCCACTGTACACCTAATTCTGATCTATTGCTCATAAAAAGGTAAAAGAAAAAACCAGCAATTAGCAATTCCCTTCTCCAGGATGGAATTAATGAGTCAGCTTAGAGACAATTTAACTCATTCTAACTAAAAGAATGTTAAAGAAGCTCTTACAGGCCGATCTCCACTGGTGAACAAGTTGATCCCAGAGATAGAATAAGGAGTCTCTATTCATTAACTCTCAACCTTCCCCTGTAAGGATGTCAGGAAAGAAAACTGTCCCCACTGGAAAGATGCAGCTACTAAGGCCCAGACAGCCAGCAGCTGAGTGAGGAGCAAAGCACGTAAAACTTGATCCTTCGGGGGCACCTTGGAGGTCAGGTGGCTAAGACGCTGGTGTGGACCACGTAAAGCCCAAGGACCTAGGTTTGAGACCTAGGGTCGGGTGTAAAACCAAAATGAATGACCATATAAAGATGCTTCTTCCTTCTCTTCCTTCCTTCCTTAAATGCTTCTTCCTCTTCTCCCTCTCTTCCTTCTTCTCTTAAAAAAAAGAAATTGCTCCTTATTCCACAGTCTCAGGAAGGCACTGAGCCAGGCAGAACACAGGGAAACAACTGATTATCTAACTTTCTGCACCTGACTCCAAGATAGCTGAGATTTCAGCCGTTAAAAACAGGTTCTGCGTGTCATCTCACCTGGGAGACCACAAGGACCACAGAAGATCAGAGGGGGCCCAGGGCGATCTAAACAGAAACGTGATAGCTAAGGATGCTAACCCCATTGCAAGGCTGGAACGGGGACTCTCCCAGAGCAGGCAGGCTGCGCTGCATGGGTTCTCTTCATTAAACCTGCTGCAACTGCAAGTCAGGTAGGAGACACTTAACTTCTCTTTCCTCTGAATGCCCCCTCCCACTACTACCTATCCAGTCACCCCTACTCACCATGTCCATGATCAGGTGCCCACAAAGAAAACACCTGTCAGCTGACTGCTGGAAACCGGAGTACTGCAGAGGAAAAGAAAAGAAGTTACACCCAGGCTGGGCAGCTGAATCCAGCCACTTGGCCACCCACCATGCACGCGATGATAACAGATTCTCAGCAAGACGTGTATCTCTACACAGAAACCTATCATTTCCCTGAGGACAGCCCGGGTGTGTGACAAATCATTATCTGTCCTCTGCCACAGAAGTCATGCAAATACTCATGTCACTCAGGCTAACATCGGTGGTGTCTGGGTACTGTGACAGGCCGGGCACTCGCACCGTGCAGAGGCTTTCATCCAATGAGGAGCACCCTGACATCCCCGGGAACTTGCAAGAAATGCATATTCTTAGGCTCCGCTCCAGAACTACGGAATGGGAAACTCAGGAGTGGGCCCAGCAACCCGTTTCCAGGAGCCGGGGTTCCTGATGCGTGCTCAAGTGTGAGACCAATGCTTTCATCCTCAAAATAATTCTTCCAGATGTATACTATATTAAAGCGGCATATATAAAAGGAAGCAAAAGGATGCTCAGAGAGATGAAGGGACCTTCTCAAGGTCAAAAAGCTATAAAGGAGTAAGGATAGGATTCAAATGCAAGTCTGTTCTGGATTAAAAGCAATGCCTTTAATGGTTACTTTCAAAGAGACGTGAGCCATAATATCCACCTTCCCTTATACACACACACACAGCTGGAGTCTTGAAATAAACGAGGTACTCTCTTCAGAAAACAGACACTAGACAGTGGAAGATATGAAAAGGTTAGATATTACAAAAACAATTTAGTAAGAGAACATAGAATGGAAAGGACTGGAGGAAAAGAACAAGACAAAAGGAACCGCTGTAGCCCCATATCATGTAGCGGAGGGTCTGCTGCCTGGCAACGCTTCCCTATCCTAGAGGTAACAGGTCTTTATTTCCACTTGGGATTCAGCGTCCGACTCCCATCCCCACTCTCTGGCCCTGGACTGCTGTGGAGCTGACCCCATGCTGGGTTCCAAGGCAGGACGGAGTCAGGCCTAGCCAATCAGAGCCTCATGCTCCTCTAGCACCGGTGGTTTTGCAGAGATGGGCATGTGCCCCAAGAACAGCTGAGGGGACGCCAGAGGCAGGACAGGCCCTCGGGCCCATCGCATTTGAAAGTGAGAGAAGGCTGACTCTGAGGAGCGGCCACATCTATGTATCCTATAGCAGCAGAGGATCAAGCTAATGAGGTGAGAGGCAGGGCCAAAAAAACGAGAGAAAAGATTCCTGAGGGCACTGCTGGAATGACTTTCCTTTCTGCTTAAGCCAGCTGGAGTTTGCTTGTCTGTCACCGGCAAACAGGAGTCCTAATGAGTCAACCCACATGTGCACAAAGCAGCCGGCCCGCTGACATCTCTGGAGCTCACTCCCCTCAGGCCTGAACCACAGGGTGTCAGTCTGAGGACTGTTTTGGGGCACCACTCTGCTCCACGCTGCGTGAGGATGTGAAGACGTGAAGATGAAGATGCGTGTTCTTCCCTCCCCAGGGGCTTGCAGTCGGTTAGAGCAGGATGACTCATCGATGCCACAGCGCGCTGCCCCAGCTGCTCTGCCAGAGCCAGCAGCAGCATGGCGGGGAGACAGGCTGGAGAGGCAAGGGGGGCTATCGAAGCTACCCAGACAAAGAAAGCACGGACACATTCCCAGCAGGGGAGAGACACAGCAAAAACACAAAGAGGCACCCTGGCAGAGTAATGGTTAGGTGCACCACCTCCGAAGGAGCGCAGTCCACATATATCCCAGGGACCCAGATTCATGTCCTGGGTCCTGGGGAGAACAACCAGTGTGAACAGCTGAATAAAAAGAAAGTGCTTCTTCCTCCTCTCTCTTCCCGCCTGCTTGCTCGCCTTCATCCCTGCTGCACCTTTCCTTTGGAAACACACAAAACCACAAAGGCATGAGGCTGCACAGAGCAGCAAGCAGAGAGTGAGGAGGCTGGGAGTCGGGCTCAGCCCACGGCTCTCCTGGGAGTCATGGGCGCCTGCATGGGCTCAGTGTGTGGAAAAGTTGGGGTCCCAGGAGAGCCAGCAGGAAAAGAAAACAGGGCTGGTCCCAGCCTGGGGTGTAAGAGACTGGGAAAGTGGCAGAAACAGGACAGCAACAAGAGGACTGGCTGCGCAGCCCCTTCGAAGTGCAAAGCTCTGCATGTGTCCTGTGTCCTGATCACACCTGCCACCCACACATCAACAGGAATAGGGTCCGTCTCTCTGGTGGGGAGTCACGGAGACAAACCACCCTCTTTGTCTGGCCCAGTCTTCTGCAGACTCCCCGCCGACTCTGGTCAGGAGGAGTGAGGAACTCACCAGGAAGTCTTCCTCACAAAACACTTTGCCGTTGACAAAATAAAAGGCTTTTCCTCTCAGCTTCCGGCCTGAGAAAGAAACACAAACAGGGTAAAAGTAAAATGTTAGTCTGCTGTGAAGAAAGAGAAAAGACAGACAAAAAACACTTAAGCAGAAATAAACATGAAAAAAAGGCCAATGTCTGTGTGCCCTGGTGGAGCAACCGTTGGGTCAGCCGCCTCTGAAGGAGTGCAGGCCACATACATCCTCAGGACCCAGGTTTGTGTCCCAGGTACAGGGGGAACAACTAGATACAAATAGATAAAGGTACTGCTGCTTTTTTTTCTTTTTTTAAGGAAAGGTGCAGGCAGGAATGAAGGCAAGTAGGCAGGCAGGAAGAGAGAGGAAGAAGAAGCATCTTTATTCTATTTTTTATTCAGTTATTTATACTGAATATAAATACCCCGGGCCCAGGACTTGGACCCAGGGGCATGTGGCTTGCTCCTTTGGAGGCAACTGACTCAACCATAGCTCCACCAGGGCACACCTAAAGGTGCTTCCTCCTTCTCCTCTTCCTGCCTGCCTACTCACCGTCAATCCTGCCTGCATCTTTCCTTTCCTTAAAAAAAGTCTATTTCAGTACCAGTCCCTCATTCCCAAAGCTGCTGTGCCCTCGCAGGGAAGGCAGAGGCCAGAAGACAGAGTCCTGGTGCGGAGGACTGCTTGGCAGGAAGACCTCAGGGCTGACATGGCTGTCACCCACGTCCACTTCTAGCACCTCTTCTCGGCTGAGAAAGAGGCAGCAGGACATTTAGTGGTGGACGGCAGAGGTGCACACAGGTGGCAGAAAGGGCAGCACTGGTGAAGCTGCTATTTTCCACAGGCATTTGTGGCTACCACCTCTGATATCGTCTCCAGGATGCGGCTGACACACTACCGGGAAAGTCCTGTAAGTTGGTCAACTGGTCATTCCATTTTCATATCTTTTTTCACCAGAACTATAGAAATCATGCATTGTTGGAATGAAGATGGTTTTTCTTGTTGTCTCTCGATCTCATAGGGTGGGCAGAAATGGAAAAAATTCAAAGCGCCTTGGCTCCTTAGATGTAACTTCAGTTTCTAGAAAGCCTGGGTACTGGCAAGAATCACTTTATCGATTCCCTTGCTCCCCTGTGACCAAGCACAATGGACCCATGTTCACAGTGCGCAGGAGCATCTTCATGGGAGGGCCTGGGTCTGTCACTCAGTGTCCCCAGACCTCAGTGCATTTCCAGGATCAGGCACAAAACACCCTAGGGATTCTGGGGGCATTTCAAAAATGGAGTGAACTCTAAATACTGGTGGAATCGAGTCCTTGGGACCAGGATCCACAACATGGATCCCAAATCAGACAGAGAGAAATCCTCGGGACACATGCCGCATACCCTCAGAACAGAAGCAGGGAAGAGACTATTGCTGAGACTCCTCAGAGCTCAGAGAGAACTTTGAAAGCATCGATGCAAAGGAAAACCACAACAAAGGAAAATAAAGTTAACTACACAAGCAAAAACCTCCAGATGGATTACAGACCTAAGTGTGAAAAACAAAAGCTAGTCTAAGAAAATACAAGCAACCGTCTTCAGAAAATATTTCTTAGGTAAGACAAAAAGCACACTGTGGCATGGCCTGGTGGAGTAGTGGCTAGGTGTGCCGCCTCCAGTCAAGCATAGTCCACTTACATCTCAAAGACCAGGGTTCACATCCTGGGACCGGAGGGACAACTGAGATGAACATTTAAATAAAAATAAATGAAAACGTTTCTTCCTCCTCTCTTTTCCTGCTTGCCTATATGTTTCCTTTAAAAAAAAAAAAAAAAGCACATCTTATAAAAGTAAAGATGGATAAATATGACATCAAAACTTTAAACTTCTGTACAACATAAAACAATAAAAATTTATAAGACAAGAGTTGAGAAGCCAAACTGCTCCTCAGCATGGAGGCAGAGGAGAAGCACAGAGGCTGGTGAACTTGAGGTCTCGTAGAGAGCAAGGAGAGGAAGGAAGCAGCGCTCACCTGCAACCACAGCTGAGCACAGCTGCAGGCAGGCGGTTAGGGAAGGAAGGTAAGCTCCTGAGACTCTTGGAAGACCTTCCCTTCTCCTGGCCTGGTCAGACCCTTCTTCATATGGTATTTATTGCTGCCACAAAATACCACAAATACCATCTGTGTTTGTCTCAAGGGTTCCCCCAACTCTCTGACTGGCTCCTACAGAAACTTATCATGCTCTGAGTATACGCTACCTCCCTTGAGGATGTCACTATAATGTCAACTTGGCTTCATACTAGCAGGGCTTAGCAATGGTCAAAGGAAAGCAAAGAGTATGGAGTTGATAAAATAAAAGGAAAGGAAGGCCAGCGATCAGAAGATGCCTGCAATACATCTAACAGGCACTAGTGTCTAGACATGAAGAACACCAACAATCCGTAAGACAAGATAAGACAAGCAAACCAAGGGGGAAATGAGCAAAGGTTAGGAAAGGAAGGTACAGAGAAGAGAAAACCTGTTAAACTCTAAACAAAAGCATTTTAAAAGCTATTTAGTCCCACCAACAATGAGGCTGTGTGGACAAAAGCCACAATGAGGTGCATCTCATTCCCAGATGGGCAATAAGCTGGACAGTAGCATGTCCTGGTGAAGGTGTGGACAAGAGGAACCCTTTCACCACTGGTGGGAGTGTCAGCTGATGTGACCACATTGGAAAGAATTTGGCAAGAGCTGAAACAAGTTGTAAGGGAGTGAGGAAGTATGAAAAGGCCAATGGGCATCTGCTAGAAGGTTCCAAGCTGTTAGCTCTCCAAGCCTCCTCTGACCTTCCCTCTAAGTCGTCACTCTCTTCTAGACTTCTAGAAGGTTCCTATTCCAGAGCCTTCTCAAGACTTTCCTGCTAACCGAGGGAAACAAACATGACTTCCTATAGCTAAATGATTTCAGAACCCCCTTGACAGCCATGGAAGTCAATTCTAATTACTCATTGTACTTAAAAGTGTGCCTTCTAGAAAAAGATTCTAGAGCACTACAAGTTTTAGAAAGGAAAATGAATGAGAAGCATCCAGAGTATCCTCTCCAACTTGTGCCCCCATCAGGCACCAGGGCAAGGCTGTCTCCAGTCCATCCCCAGTAACGAAAAAGGCCCACCCTGAAAGGAGTGGCCAGACATTAATGAAAACAATTCCCATGTAACCTAGCCATAAGTAAAGCCCAGGTCAAAGTCCTCTGCAAAGCTCCCTTACTTTGCTGCCCACTTCTGGAATTTCCACAGGGATGAAGTCAGCTCTGATGAGGGGGCAATAGGGTCACTAGGGGGCGTGAGGAGGCGGCCTGGGAAGAGCACAGGATACCTCCCAGAGAGAGGGAGCTTCTGACCCAATGCCTCTAGGGCACTGAGCTCTGGGTCCTGGAATGGGTCCGAAAAGTTCTAAGGAATCTGACCTGGAAATTAATTTTTTGGTGACTGTTTTAATAGAGGCAGACTACCTCTGTTCCAAAAATCAAAGAGGAAGGCCATTAAACATGCAAAAGCATCAAACTCGTAAATATTCTAAGAAACACAAAGAACTCTCACTTATATCAACAAAAACTTATTTAAAAGATCACACTCATTTATGACTGCTGTCACTGCATATTTCTGTTAAGCCAGTGATGGGATGTAAAATGATAAAATGTCCCTGGAAAAGGAACTTAAAAATGTTTATTTATGACTCTGTAGGGCAATCTGGGACTTAGTTTGAAGACAGAATCAGAAATGGGAATAAATGTTCACTTAGGTTCAAATGATCAGCCTTAGAGAAGTGATTGCATAAAACAGAATACTTCTAAGTGATGAAATAGGTTTTCATTCAAAATACCATTCAAATAATGTTTTAGTGATATTGGAAAATGCTTACATGGAATACTTGAAATACATTAGCAGATAAATTAAGTAAATTAAGAGTGCCCTGGTGGAGTAGCCATTAGATCTGCCAACTCTAGCTGAGCGAAGTTCACATACATCCCAAGGACCTGGGTTCACATCCCAAGGCCAGGGAGAACCACCAATATGAACAACTCAATAAAAGTTTTTAAAACGCTCCTTCCTCTCTCTTCCTGCCTGCCTATTCACCTTCACTCCTGCCTGCAACTTTCCTTTAAAAAAAAAAGAAAGAAAGAAAGGAAAGCTGGAAAATACATTTGTAGTTCAATTTCACTTCAATAACTAACACACACAATTTATGTGAAAAGAGAAAAACTGGAAATTGTACACTGGATACCACTGGTAGACTGGATTACAGGGAACTTTTATTTTCTGGTTTTCACATTTTTTTTTTTCTTTTTTCTCTTTTTAAGGAAAGGTGCAGGCAGGAATGAAAGTGAGTAAGCAGGAAGAGAGAGGAGGAAGAAGCACTTTATTTTATTTAGTTATTTCATCATTTGCTGCTTCCCCAGCCATGGGTCTTGAACCAGGAAGTTGGGGATGTGCATGGACTGCACCTGGTGAACTAAACTGCTAGGCTACCAAGGTACGCCTCTCCCTTTTTAAAAAGTTATCTAGCATATCATGCAGCATGAGTAGAATGTATTAAAGAGAAATTTCACTTACTTTATATATTTCAATATTTATTTTTTCTTCCTAGTATTAGAAAAATACTAGTGGATGGTTATGGGAAATTTCACCTTTGTTTCAATTCTGCAATTATTTTGGGGAGTCATTTGAAATGACACCCGAAGATTGCTTCCAACTCTCCGGGTTTCCTAGTCTTTTCATGAAAATCCCTTGTATATGGGTTAAATGTGATCATCCCCATTTCATAAATTTCAAAGCTCAGAGAGGCTCATGCAGTAGTAAGTGGGGAGACAGGAGCCCAGGTTTGTCTGGCTCGGCAGCGCAGGCTGGCTCAGCTGAGCCTGCCGTGAGCGCAGCGCATCTCTCTCAGCCATGCCTCTATGTGGAATTTGGTTCCTTCATTCCTAGCAAAGAACAGAGAAGGGCATTTTCATTTTAAAAGCACTTTCTATGTACTGGGCACTGTACCTAGATTGCGTCTCACCTAACTGTCTTGACAAGTCTGAAAGCTCCCTTGTGGAGACACACAGGTGCATGTGGACTGCCCCCATACTCCACTATCGGGGTGTCCAGGGGAAGGCGAGGCTAAGCTGAAAAGAGCAAACAACTTTGTCTTGAGAATCAGGGAGGCAGAGAGAAGGTATTCGCCAGAATGGATCACTCCAGATCTGGCCCATGAAATACACAAAGTAATCTGGGGGTGCTGTCCTGAAGTTCCAGTCAGGAGCTAACCACTGACATTTCAGCTGGAGCAGCCTATCACCACTAGAGGGCACCGTACCACTCAGGCTGGCGCAGCTTAACCAGCCAGGAACTCTGGACTGGCGGCATCTCATTAGCCCTGCAGAGATGTATGTGTCCCCTCACTCTGACAGTTTAGCTCCACTTACTGAATTGGGCAGTTTTACTGGCTCTTCATTTGCAGATGAGGAAACAAAAGCTAAAGAAGTAAGACAAACTTACCTGTGTAACTAGAAGTAAGCAGAAAAGGTGGAACCTGAGCCCAGATCACTGGTGCAAAGTCAACTCTGCCCACCACCCTACACCACACTTTGTTCGAAAAGTAATCTCTCTCCCACTAGGGGGAAGTGGGTGGACTTCTTGGCCTTCTCAAACCAACTTCTTCTCTGGAGTGGGGATGAGTCTCAGTCGGTCCTCTCTCAATCTTATGATGGCACATACGTGGAGGTGTGACTAAAGCAGCCAGTGAGGATATACCAGAGCTCACAGAGACAGATGCCAAAGAGACTGAGGGTAAACACCTAACAATCAGGCCTGTGTTTCTCAAACTTTAGCATACTTTGGAGCCACCTGGTGGGTTTGCTAAAACACAGGCTGCTGGGCTTGGTCCCCAAGATTCTGATTCAATAGGTCTGGCTGGGGCCTAAGAATTTGTCTTTATAGTAAGTTCCCAGATGATGCTGACTGCTAGTGCAGGGACCACATGTTTTATTTTTAAGGAAAGTTGCAGCAGGAATGGAAGTGAGCAGGCAGGCAGGAAGAAGGAAGAGGAAGAAACATTTATTTTATTTAGTTGTTCATCCTGGTTATTTCCCCCAGCCCAGGATCCTGAACCTGGTCCTTGGATATATGTGGGCTACATCCCATGGTCTGATCCACGGGGCCGCCACGACATGCCAGGGACCACACACTGAGAACCACTGAGGTAGGTGAAGCCTCAGGCTTGTCTCTGAACTGCATTGTTGGACTTTTTGGTCCAACAAAAGTGCCCATACCTGAACAATCAGCATCAAACCTCAAGCTACTGGGGGGAGGCCCTCTCACAATTACACCTTGATAATTCCAGTTTCAGAATCATCCTGGTCCTGGCAGGGGAATTCTCGACGCCAGGAAAGTTAGTGATCTGTACCCCAAAAACAGACCGTGTAGTTTTACCACATAATAGTCAAGGCTGCTCCTTATTTTCTGATGACAATAATAGTTTATAAAATATTGACTAGCAAATACACAGAACTCATCAAGAGTCCACTCCAAAAAACTACTTCCCATAGATGCAGTGAATGAATATTTTATTTTTGCCTTCAAGGGCACCTTCAGCTGATCAGAGGAAAATGTGAATGAAGCCAGTGTGAGCTGCTGAAGGACCAGCAACTGGGGATGTCACAAAGAGAGGTCAGCCATTTTAATCTGATAAAACAGAACTCAAGACTCACCATTTTGCTGTCTAGAAATAGAAATGACATCTCTTTTGGAAAAGTAATTGGCCCTTAGCTATAAGACTTCACCACAAATTTCAGTTTCCAAAATACCTCCCTGAAAAAAAAATGCAACATTTTCCTGACAATGAGAAGAGGAGGTCAAAATTAGCAATTGTTTGTGTTTTTATTGTACTACCTTTATTGGCAACTTCTATTGGGGGGGTGGTGTTGGGTCCATGGTTGACTACCAACCACATGTAATCAAGCTAATTAAAACAGCATAAAAAAACACATCAAGTACTTGTATACATTTCCGGTCCCTGATGGTCACTTGTAATAGGACAGCCACAGGCATTTCTGTTGGGCATAAAGTTCTACCTGGTCTACTTCTTCAAGCAGCTTTTCCCCATATAGGCTAATATTTGAAAGGCACTGCTAATAACGAAGCGACACGGAGACGCTTCAAGTTTGGATCTGCTCACAGCCCATAGACTAGCAGGGATTTTCTAGGACTACCCAGCCTCCATGGCCCAAGGCATAGGGCAGGAAGGGGAAACTGGGAACGTGCCCAGTCTGGTGGCCTTGGTTTGGTCACCTCCAAGAGAAGAGCAGCTGGCCAGTTGCTTAACGCCAAGAGGTCAGCTGGACCTACCTGAGTTGGGCCCCTGGCCCCAGGAACCAGCCGCGTGACCACTCTGAGACTCCACTTCCTCTTGTGCAATGAGTGTGGTCAGGCGGCAAATGAGGGGGTCGGAGATGGCAAAAACCCACAGACAGAAGTTCATTCCAACAATGGGCCTCAGAGGCACAGACTAACCAGTAGAAACTGTGGGTATGAAAAATGGTCAGTGAAGAGAGACAGGAAATGAGAATCATGTGGGCAGGGAGAGTAAAGGAGAAGGAAGATGAAAGATCCCCTATTAGTCAAGGAAGCATGTGTGTGTGTACACACATGCACAGAGATTGATCATAAGGCACTGGTTCACACGATTATGGAGGCTGACAAGTCCCAGGATCTGCGGTCAGCCAGCTGGAGATCCAGGAGAGCTGATGTGCAGTTCCAGTCTGAAGGCCAGAGAACTAGGGAGCTATGGCATAATTCTAATCCAAAAGTTGGCAGGCTCTAGACCCAGGAAAAGCCAATGTTTCAGTTCAGGTGCAAAGGCAGGAAAAAGCTGACGTCCAGCTCAAGGCAGTCAGGCAGGTGAGAACGCTCTTGCTCACCAGAGGATCAAGCCTTTCTGTGCCATCTGGGCCCTCAACAGTTGGACGAGGATGAGCCACATTAAGGAGAACAGTCTGCTTTACTTAGTTGTTGCGCCCAACTAGAAATGTCCTCACAGAAACACCCAGAATAATGTCTGAATAAGCATCATGGTTCAGTCAACTGACACTGAAAATTTACCACCACAGGGACAGAGTTGGGGACAAAAAAAAGTTGTTTTAAAGGAAAGGTGTAGGCAGGAAGAAGGTGAGTGGGTGGGCAGGCAGAGAGAGGAGGAAGCATTTTCATTTCTTCTATTTAGGTGTTCATCTTGGCTGTCTCCCCAGCCCCAGGTGTTGAACAAGCAATCTCGCTATGTATGTGGACTATGCTTGGTGTACCAAACTGCTAGGCTACCAGGGCACATCAGGGTTCGAAAAATTTAAGAGAAAATTTAAGAGACAGAACATTCATGAGAGAATAGGAGATGTTCTTAGCTAGATGAGAGCCCTGGGGAGGCCCAGGCAGTGTCTATGATGCCCGAATGAAGTTCAGGCTTCCATAAAACATCTTACTCCCTAAATCCAAAATTCCAGCTCTGAGACTCGGCACCTGGCCCGACACCTTCAGGCTGAGGCATGCAGTGCCCCTTGGCAGACCACAGCACCCTGTGCTCTTGGAGTAAGGAAGGAGACGGGCGACATATTGGGTACTGCCAGGAATCATGCTTGATCTGGGATTACTAAAGGGAAGGAATGCAGATTTCCCTCAAAATCAGGCCTGTGCAATATCAGGTGTTTGGAATGTAGATGCGGTCAGAAACAGTGTACGCTGCGCGGGTGCTGTGCTCTATGACACAGTTCAAAACCCCAGACTCTACAAATGCCAGAAGCATGAAGACACTGATGTTCTCCCACTATCGGGGACATCAGGCCTTCAGGCCTCTGATCAACAGTCTTATCGGGGAAATCAAGTCCGGTCCAATGCCAGCGCACCCAGTAGCAATGATGGACACAGAGGCCCTCTGATAATAAAGGTGGCCCTGCTGCTCCCTGCTGACTGGCACAGCCCTCTGCCCAGCTCCGGTCTCTCTGGGTCACCTCCCAATTTATCCTTCACCCAAAGACTTCCTTCCTTTTGTCCCTGCCCACTCTTCCTTTCCCACATTCTTGACCTGTAGCTTTTCCCTTGGCACCAGCTGACTCATTGAGCACATACAGAAATGCTGAATATGATGAAAAACACTGGGATGACTGAATCACTCAGAAATTCAGGGATCAGAGGCTTTAAGAAGAAACAGACCTCTAACCACAGCCCCAAACCCATTTCTCTGCTCTGGGTGCACCGCCTTTCATCTCTCTCTCCTATCCCAAGTTCCAGGCCATTTTTCTCTACTGACCACTTAAAGAGCTGCTGAAAACCCAATCTTTGCTATCACAGGGTCCCCAGGCAGCAGCTGAACCTGAGAAGTCCTGGCAAGCTCCATGCCCAGAGCCATTTCCTTTCTCTAGCACGTTCAAAGCAAAGGTCAGTTAACACAGCAGATGAGAGCAGGGCAGAGTGTCCACGCCACCCTGGGTTCAAGTGCTACTTAATAGCAATAAAACCAGTCCCCAGCAAAGAGAACTCTGCAGGCCTCTGTCCTCGCAGTGAGAAAGCTGAACTCGCTGGCTTGACACAGGGACCTAGTAAGCTACTAAGGCTGAGGGCCTGGTGTGGGGTCAGGCCCACAGGAAGCTAGAAAGCTCAGCAATAAATTAATTACAGATTGTGTGATGACTGCCGAGGAAGCAGGCCTGCAGTGAATTAAAGGTTTGACTACTTCAGAATCTGTGAGTGTTTTCAAAGGCTGGGTTGGCAAGGTGGTTTACAAAGTCAATAGAAAAGGTAAACACAATTTCAGAGGCAGTATTTAGACTTTGTAAGAAAAATGAAAAGAGCTGACAAGAACCTTTCTGCACTTCAGATGTGAACTTACTGGCCAGCGAATAATCAATTACTTATCAAAAACCTTGTTCTACAACTGGGCTTAGTTCTACTTGTATTATTCTCTTGAAGTAATGAAATGGCGCTTTTTGTTCATGTTCTAGATGCTGGTCTTCCACTAACTCAAGTCTTTCCCATGACTGGATTTCAATGTGTGAGTTAACACCATAAAATCCACTCATGATCTTTAACAGGCAAGGATGTTTGGTTAGGGAAAGTGGGGTGGGCAGTGACAGGTACTCTGTTTAGTTGTGTTTTTCCCCTAAGCATGGCTAGCAGATCCAAGTGCACCCCCTCCTCCCTGGGGAGCGTAAGCACCTGTTTGCATCACTGGCAGCTGCCTGCTCTGGTCCTGACTTAGTGTCCATCCAGCACTGTCTCCTGAGTGGACCCCATCCAGACCTTCCTCTGAGTTCAGGCCTGCACTGGGCATAATTCCTAAGGACCCTAGGACTGGCTGTCTCCCAACCCCCACCCCAAGACCAGGGCATCCTCATGTTCTTTGGGCTTCTAGAAAGGCGAACACATGGAATCTTATCTAGTCAAGGCTGAAGACCAAGATAAATCATGAACAAGGGAAAGAGGTTTCCCCTGGACTCCAGGATGAAATTTGTTTAGCTTTACAAAACAAAGGAAATCTTACTTTTGGGGCCTGAAGCAGCCTGCAGTGGGAACACAAAGCCTTGCCTTCTTCTGCACTCTGTCTGCTCTAGAAGACTCCCAAGGAGAACACCACTTAATTCAAGAAGTCTTCCTTCCTTCTCATCTGGCCTTTGAAGCCACATATGCGCGCCAGCTCCTCCTCAGACAGACCACTTGACACCCAACAGCGCTTGTGACCACCAGCCAAGGCTACGCCTGCCATCCCTGCCGACTCTCCCTCCCACTCCAGGCTGTGTCACCAGCTTCTGGAGAATGTCCAGTGGGGGACGTGGCCATCTCAGGCGGGCAGAGCCTCCAGGGGAGAAGAGAATCCCACAGCACAAGTCTCCATGGTAACCAGACACTGGTGGGAGGAACACGTGGAGGAGGAAGAGGATTTAACAAGCCACATTAACGCCCACTCTGAAGGCTTGCTTCTGAATGAACACCAAGGAGACAGTTCAGCAGAGGGATGTAGAGAAGTGACGCACTCATGGTGTTAAAGCAAAAAGGATCCAACACTGTTTATATGTAATGATCAGAATGATTGCAACTCTTAAAAAATGTGCGCCAATCTGGGCAGGACCTAGAAAGGAAAAAACTGCCAGAGAAAATATCCATGCTAGAAGAATATAAGGTTGTCTTTACATTTTTCTTTGCTGCTATCACATCCTCCTTGCCACAAGAAATGAACTAGAGAACACTGCTTCTTGTCAGCAGGTGGAGGCGCACGTGTCTGTGAGTGGAGGCCCCTGGACACCGACACCAGCAGTCTGTCCGACTGGGCACAACACCCTGTCCTCCCAGGACACTGGAGGACAGAGCTGATAAGATGCTGCTGTGACAGCACCTCCCTCTCGCTTCCCGAGCGCCCTAGGAGCCTGTCAGGAGACGAAGTGGTCTCTCCTCGCCGATGAGTTGTCGGCACTCTGTCCCACCCCAGAGCAGAGCTGTGGGTGGGAAGATCACTTACCTGCGTCTAGGACTGCTGCCCTGCCAACCTGACTGTAGGCACCTAGCCCTAACGTTTCAGCATCGTCCTTTCTGGTGTGGGGGGTCCGGGAGCCAGGAAGCTGGCAGCCTGGTGAGATCTTTTTCTTGTTTATGAAAGTCATAAACTAAACCTAAAAGTGACTCGTTTCTTTACTGGTCAAATCATCCAGGCCTTGGCTTTGCCCTGAAAGTGGGTATGAGTGTAACAAGAACCCAATACTTTGTTTCAATAAAGTATCAATAAAACTCAAAAAATGAGGTGTCTGCATGTGTGTGTACCTACAGAAATTGTGTATACAGATAAATACACATATATAGATATATGTACATACATACAAATGTATATGTATCATATATATGTATACACACGTGTATGGTGTTTTAAACTAGATTACTTCATAGACAAAACGGGAAAACACAAAACACATACAACACACATGTCAACTAGAGAAATGGGGATGTGCACAGCAAATATGATTCAGAAACCTTGCGTTCAGTGCCAGTTCCAGTGCTAGGTTTTTAATCTTGAGAAACTCTCGTTTCCTCTCTGGGCCCCTATTTTCTCTTCCGTCAACGAAGGAGGGCAAAGACTGGATGTGCCCGACAGACACCTGCAGAGCCCTGCACAGACACAGACACCAGGAAGGGACCATCTGCAAAGGCAGTTATAGGGCAGCAATGATGTAACTGAAAAAGGCAAATATCTTCAAGTATCCAAGAGAAGTTACTCAGACACCCAACCACTCCAACCGTCCCTGAGAACCGGGAGGAAGCCACAAGCTGACACAAGCAGGAATGCTGTTGGTTCACTTTCTAATGGAGTCCTGCTCCTCGTTCCTTCAGCAACTCTGTTCCAGGGCCTAGTTTGCCAGCAAAAGCAGCACAGAAAACACAGTCCAGATCATATGAGAGCTCCTATAAGAAGCACGTTGTGCCAAATTCAGGAGAAAAGGTTCCTCCCTGCTGGGAAACAGGGAAGGCTTCCTGGAAGAGGAGACCTTTAGCTGGGTCCCAAAGGCTGGACTGAACTGAAATGCATGAAATGTGGGGAGAGGAAAGTCCAAGGAATAGGATGATCAGCCATGAAGTGGAAAAGAAATGCTGTGTGACTGTGAGAAGCAGAATGCACTAAGACAGAGACCAGACCACAGAGGCTTTAAATACCAGATGGAATCAATTCCGTCTTCCTTAAGTGTTGTGCTTCTTATAATTTGAAGATAAATTCAACATATTAAGAAATTGCTAGCTAGTCATGCAGTCACAGATGGAACCAAGTGACTCGTCAGTGGGAGGTTTTCCCTCCCACAGCTTTCTCAGTTCGAATACTTAATTGCTTGAAACAAAAGTAGTTTTTACCTAGTACTTTCTTCTTTCCTGGGAATCAGTAAATATTGAGAAACACCTATAGGAGTCAAAAGTCAAAGACAATTTTTAAAAAAAGGTATGGCCATCACTGTTGTACAATGAAAAGAACATATATCAAAGATTTCATTTAAGTCACCAATTAATGAGGAAGCTAATATGATGTTACAACTGGGAGACAGCAATAAACTACTCATAGGTAGGTTATCAGAAATGCTGAAATAAATTTGCTTGAAGACGCAAAACCAATGACGGGCAACAATCAATGGTATCTCCACCAGACATGGTTTGTATCACTGCAGACAAGAATCACGACATTGATATCAGGATTCTACAGTTTACAGAGGTTCACCCTGGTGAAGCAATGGTTGGGTCAATCACCTCCCAAGGAGCGCAGACCTTATATCCATGGGTTTGAATTCTGGGTCTGGGGGTAAGCAACCAGTGTAAACAACTAAATAAAAATAAAATGCTTCTTCCTCCTCTCTCTTCCTGCCTGCCTGCCTGCCTAGTCCTTCATTCCTACCTGAACTTTTCCTTAAAAAAAAAACAAAAGAATTCAATAACCAGGCAATGCCTATCTCTCCAAGGAAGACATTCCAAGGAGAATACTGACCATCGCATAGATTGTAAACTTGTAAACCCGTGTTTACACAGGAAACCACAATGAGGACTGAGGTATGGGGTTTAGAATACAGGTATATGCCTGGGCCATCAAGGATAGGCAGGCTAGGAGGCAGGCCCTGTCCACCTGGTTAACGTAATCTGAGAAACAGAAAATCTCTGGCTGTGCCACAAGTCAGCTGAGAGAAAGTACCTTCCTCCCCTCTCCAGAGGCTTCTAAGTGAGGAGTCTGGCACTGATCCAGGGTGTTTAGACCCGGCCACACCCTGGCGTCACCTGAGGAGCTCTGAAACAGTGGACAGGCCCCTCTGCAGAAACGCCACCCCTAGGGCCTCTGATTCCATTGGTCGGGGGGACAGGGGCATCACTGACTTCTAAGGAGATTCTAATGAGCAGCCAGGATTGAGACCCACCAGGCCAGATGATAAGAAAGACCCCTTTAGGGTTAATATCCAAAATATATAGAGAACTCATAAACTCAGCAACAGAAAAGCAAATAGCCCAATCAAAAAATGGGCAGAAAATCTGAAGATATTTCACCAAAGAAGACATACAGAGAGTCAAGAGGCACATGAAAAGATGCTCCACCTCTCCCATTATTAGGTAAATGCAAATCAAAACAATGAGATTCCATCTCCCACCTGTGAGAATTGCTATTATGCAAAAGACTGGAAACAAGCGTTGGCAAGAATGTGGAGAAAAGGGGACCCTTTTATACTGTTGGTGGGACTGTAAACTGGTATAACCACAAAAAAAGCAGTGTGGAGATTCCTCAACAGAGAATCAAAATTCCACATGATCCTGTTATCCCCCTTCTGGGTATTTATCCAAAAAACCCACCACATTAATTGAAAGAAGTAATGCACGCCCATGTCATGGCAGCGTATTTACAAGAGCCAAGAACTGGAAACAACCTAAGTGCTCATTAACAGATGACTCAATAAAGATGTGACATAAACACAGCGGAATACTACTTAGTTGTTAGATGTAATCCTGCCACTTGCAACAGCATGGATGCAACTAGAAGGGATTATGTTCAGTGAAATACGTCAGAAGGAGAAAGACAAATACCAGATGACCTCATTCATATGTGGAATATAGGAAAACAAAGCAGATGACCAGAAAAAAACAAAACAAAACAAAACCCACCCCTGAACACAGACAACAGAACTGAGCTTACTAGAGGGGAAGGGTGGTCGTCCAATGAACAGTGGTGGAGAACTATTAGAAATTTGGTGGTGGGCCTGGTGTGTCACTACAGATTTAAAGATGGAGAGTAAACTTGCACAGCTGAAGTAATGGTTTGTAAATTAGTTATCGCAACCAAAAAAAGAAAAAAGATCCCCTCGTTGCTGACACTCCCTGGCTTTGTTTTAATGCTTTCTCTTAACTGACAGCCACCAACGTCAATATAGAACTGGGAACTACAGTGGGACATTTCCCAGAAATGATCCTCAAAGTTAACTGCTGGTAAAGACCATAAAACAAGCACAATCTATGGCTGGGGTAACTTGGCCAACGTCCTACAACGTATTAGAATCCTCCACTGTGATGGCATCAAGTCATCGAGCCGTTTGCTGAGCTGAGTACAGGTCTGATCGCCGATCTGCCACTTCAGTCACAACCTGTGCATCGACCACAACGATGCCTGCAGGTGTGCGGGTCGAAAAGCACCAACACAGGCATTATCCACGCACATGCCACACTCATACAGCAGCATTCAAATCAAAGATTCAGGTCAGAGAATCAAAGGGGTTACTTTGCCCCCCTATTAGGGAGGTAACTGACAATAGGGCAGATGATGGGGAATCCAGTGTTTTGCCCCCAACTTGTCTGAGACCTCTAATATACAGCACCAATTGGATATTATTAGCTATTGCTTTGAGCCCACTCAACTTATCACAAGGGTCAACCCCTAGTCCTTCCTAAGACTGATAAGACACCTTACCTGCATGGGCCTCAGCTAGGGGTAAGAAACCCTGTACTAGGGAGCACGGCCTGCGGCTCCAGGGGACCTGGTATCTCCAGGAAGGATGCTCTTTTCGCTCCTCCTTTTCTCGGTCTTTGTGTTCCTTCCCCGGCCCCATGAAACACACTTACTGCAGGCCGCACAGGTGAAGCAGGCATCGTGGTAGAGGTTCCCCATAGCCTGGCAGGCCTGGCCAGCCCCAAATACTCCTTTGCTGCATTTCACACAGGCTCCTGTAACAACATGAAAACACCAGTGAGTCAGGAAGGAAGCTTAAACGGAACAAAGCGAGAGACCCATGCCGCCCTGTCACCAGCCCACCACCAACTCTGGCCCTCTCCATGCTCTCGCTCAGTCAGCTGTCAACTGCCAGGAACAGCGGCCAGGCTGACTTCAGGCCCCTCTGTCCTTCGGCCCCGCTGTCCTCCACGCGGGCACACTAATGTCCACAGTTCCTGCCTTGTCAACCCCGTCTCCTCCATAAACCTTTCAATGGCTCCCACTGCTTCTAAGACAACGTCCAATAAACTGCACTATGGATATAACATGCCAAGCATGCAGGCCACCACTTTCAGTGAACTTATTTCCTTTCATTCTCCGTGGGAACCAGCAAACTAGGATTTGCAGTCCTCACTTCTTATAAAAACCAGCAGGCCCCAAGCGTGTCAGGCTGCCAGGCCAGTGTTCTTTCTTGCCTCAGCACCTGGACCCTCCACTCCACACAAGCCCCCCAGGCCTCAGCTCTTAGCCTTTGTGGATGGCTGCCCAGCCTGGCCTCCCATAGCCACCCTTCTGTCCCTTCAAGTCCTCGAGCCTCGCTCTGGGCTCTCTCCAAGCCGCCTCCCTCCAGCTTGCTGGCTCCTGGGCAACGCGAGGAGCCAGAAACCAGAGAGCCCGCTTCCAAGCCTGTGTTTCCCACCGACTTGCTACCTCATTTGGTTTGAGTTAAACCGGAAAACTTGCCGAGCATCAGTTTTTCATGAGGAGAAAGAGGTTAGTTCTACCTGCCCTGCATGTTCCCAGGAGCACCAGCAAAGGTTGCTTTGTAAAACAAAAAGTTCAGAAGAGTTCGTCTGCCTCAAGCACCACATGCCTATCGGAAGACATTTCCTGAGCCGGGATGTCACAATCGCGTAGCTAAGTGACAGAGCGGGTTACTTAGACCCTCTGGTGTCTGACTTTGGTCTACAAAGTGGGATAATGAGGCGCTCCCTGGTGGAACAGTGGTTTTGTCAACTGCCTCTGGCCTAAGCTTAGTCCACATACAACCCAAGGACCTGGGTTCACCTCCCAGGCTGGGGAGAAGCACCAAGATGTCCAAGTGTTGGTTATTTGCAGTACTTTTGCTCCAACATTTTATTGTGGAAATTTTCAAACATGCAGAAGAGTTGGAAGAATCACACTGAAACACGCCCCCACCCCAACTGTGTAACTGTTAACATCTGGCCAGCCGTCCCTCAATCAATCCAACAATCCACCTTATTTTTTATGCATTTCAAAGTAAGGTACAGGCCACAGGTCTCTTCACCTCTGAACACTCAGCTTGTACAACATTAATGAGTTCATTATTTGCTGTTATTTTTTTTAAGATGAAATTCACAAACACCGAAAAATCAAATTATAAGTATCAGCCAATGAGTTTTGACAAAGGACGTACATAATGCAAACCCACATCACGATGTAGAATATTTCCAACATCTCAGCAGTTCCCCAAGTACTTTCCCTTCCACGGTCTCTCTTAACAGCTACGAAAGTGCTGTGTACGCATGTGCGTGTGTGTGCATATGTACGGGCACGTGTGTGTAGGCTGAGACTGCCGGACTGCTGGCACTGCTATTCCAAGCCAGCAGAAGTTAGTCGAGTGTCCGCGTCACGAGGAAACTGAAAACAGCTAGGAATTCAGAGGCATCAGCATTTTGTGTTGCCAGCATCAGCATTTCATGTATATATTACTGCATATACAGCTTAGGCTCACAGACCTTATGTCTTACACATCAGTTCTGGGCACACGGTACCTTTGCGGGCACCTGCAGAGCTGTTCCCACCCAGTGGGAAGTGTGACGAGGCAGGTTCTGCAGTTCCCACTGCCTTTGAGGTTCATTTCATTAGGCTCATCCCTCAAGAAGCCACAGTGGCTTCTGCTGAGAGCCTGAGGACCAGCCACTGAACAGGCCAGGCCAGCGGGGCTTCCCAGGTGCGTTTGCGAATGTGTGGACGTGGAAGAGACGATGCCGGCACATTCCCCACAGGACATGGCACACACTGTGGTGTCGGGTTCCCTGGGCACTGTCTGCCTCTCCTAGTGGGCTGGGAATGCCTTGGGGATAGGGGCCAAATCTTAACTGTGGCCTCTGCAAGGGTTTAACAAAGAGATGTGGAATTGGTCACTTGGTAGGGAGTGCCTCGAACAGGCCTTCCTCTTCCCTGGCACTCACGCGCCTGCGCCTTGGCTACACATCTGCCCTCCTGTAAGTGCTTTCCTTGGATGTCGATCCAGAGTCTCAGTCATCTCTGAACACCCCCAGACACTGGAAAAGTGCACTTAGTATGCCCTCGACAAACGTACATAGGCGTGTCCTGGTGAAGTAGTGGTTTGGTCAACTGCCTCCAGTCGAAGTGCAGGCCACAAGCATCCCCAGGAACTGGGTTCACATCCCGGGTCAGGGAGAGCCACCAAGATAAACAAAAACAAAGTGCTTCTTCCTCCTCCCTCCTCCTGCCTGCCTGCTTGCTCACCTTCATTCCTGCCTGCACCTCTCCTTAAAAGATTATACATAATAAACAAATGGATGACAAAGACCTCAGCCACTGGCTGTGGTACAGTTCAAGTGCAATGAGGGGAGAAAGCTCTCCTCAGACAATGGCAAGGCATTCACTATACGATCTGGAGATTCTGAGGCCCGCTTTCGAACCACCCTGTGTCAAGTTCACTGCTTGATCTGCCTCTAAGCCTTTTCAAAGAGAACGAAGGCTGGCTTGTCAGGCAGCAGACAAAGCAGACCGGCTGGAACGTCAGAGCCATGTGATCACGAGTGCTCACAGACAGGGAACAAAGCCACCCCCAGTGACGTCCTTGCTCCTGCTAGTCACTGTGGTCTCTGCTTAGCATCCCACAGAAACGTTAGCTGCGCGGAGCAAAGGAGCGCGCACGCAACCGTGTGCTCTGCTCGCCACAAATGACGGGCACAGCAGGTCTCCAGAGTCTGTGGGAAGCTGCCGACTCAGACCCAGAAGTGAACTCATTCTGAAGAACTCATCTCGTTTGGGATTGGGGAATAAAAGCAGACACCTCTCCCACTCCTGCTCATAAAGCAAATGGCAACAGGAACCACATCTTCAAGTGGACACTGACAACTGCCCGGTCCTCTCAGCTTCCTGCTGCTTTATCTCTTGATGTCAGGCCTTCTTCTGCTCCCTGCAGCTGGGAGAGATGCTCTCTGCGGGTTTCCTCCTCATCTGAGGGGTGTGACCCACTGCCTTCAGCCTCCCGCTCATTCACTCTCGCTCCTGAACATCCTCTCTCATCACCCTGACCATCTAGCACAGACACAAAGCAAGGAAGGAAGTCGTGTGTGCTCTGAACCGTCAGGCACTGAGCAAGGAAGATGCCAGAGGAAGCCAAGTAGGTAGGAGAACAGTGCATCCTTGGAACCTGTGGTAAATGGAGAGACACTTCATGGGCAGGAAATGAACTCTTCTTTCTTTGGTGGGAAAAAAGTGAAGTAATTTTATATTTTAGGAAATGATGCACCTACCAGACCTGGGCTGGGAGTTTTCAGCCAGTGAAAGAGCTGCTACCATCCTTTTTTTCAAACCCAAGTTCTAGAAAGTTCCTATAACTTACTGAGGGCACAGTACTGGTAAATTTAAGAGATGATATCTGCACCCAGGTCCTAATTCTAAGGCTCCCTTATCCCTGTCTGGCTGACAGCTATGGCTACAGTGACCACACATGGGATCCCCCATAAAGAGAAGGACTCCCTCCCCACTCTCAACATACTTCTGCTCCCGGATTCAGACCCCAAACCAGGCCTGCCTCTATCTCCCATGAACACCCTGGCCTGCCTCCCATCCTGCTCTCGCCCCCACACACGGGGCTGTCCTTCTGCCTGGAGTACCAACCCCAGGGCCTGCCCCAGGCAGACCCACAGGTCCTCCTGACCACTGCTCCAGACGTTACAGCTGACACATTCAGGACACAAACTCCTCTTCATCACTCAGGCAGAGTCAGGCTCTCTCCAGATGCTGGCGAGAGGACAGTGAGCAAGGGGACTGCGCTGAGACCCTGCCCTCCTCATGAGACGATCACCCAAGGAGCCAGGAGCCAGACTATGCCGCAGTTAGCAGGTACGCTGACCAGTCTCAGCTGGAGTCCTGCACTGTACGTTTACAAAGTGGTCAGGACTGAGGAGAGGCTCAGGCTTGTGAAATAATAGTAGACATTGGTCACTGCTCTATTTCCAGCTAATCTTTGGTCTTTGACCCCAGTGGCTGAAACAGAACTACCAAGTCCCTTGGAGTTTCCTGGGGTTTCCACCTTTCACTCTAAGGAGGCACTTTTGGGTAGGTTCCTGGATGGGGGCTGCTCACGAGAGAGACCAAGCCACATTACAGTCTTGGAAACTGCAATCCTACCTCCAGCCTCCAGAGAGGGGACAGGGGCTGGACAGTGAATTCATAATGAATCATGCCTGTGTGAGGAAGCCTCCACAAACAGCCCAAAAGTAAGGAGTTCAGAGAGCTTCTGGGTTAGGGAACATGCCCACATACTGGGAGGGTGACTCACCCCAATCCACAGGGAGAGCAGGTCCTATGAATCTCTCCACTGGCTGCTCAGCTGCCTGCTCTAGCATGACCTTTATAATAAAGCAGTGAAAGTACTGCCCTGAATTCTGTGAGCTATTACAGCAAATTATCAACCCAAGGAGGAGGTCAGACTCAATGAATTGTAGGCCACTCACCTGATGCCAGAAGTGTTCTAAGTGTGAGCAACAGTAGTACAAAGACGAAACAAAGGAGTTTTTCTGGGCACGCCCTGGTGGCCTAGAGGTCTAGCATACCTGGGAGCAGTCCCACATACATACCGAGGTCCCAGGCTCAAGACTCAGGGCAGAGAACAACCAATGTGAACTGAATAAAAGAAAAGTGCCTCTTCCTGCCTGCTCACCTTCATTCATGCCTGTATCTTTCCTTAAAAAAAAAAAAAAAAAAAAAAATATTTTCCACAGGGACCAACATGGAGTAAAGGTCAGTAGACACCCTCTTGTTTTCACAAGCCCTTAGCTATGTGATTTTAAAGAAATGTCCAACAGAGGAAAGTAAGAAAGTGTCATTGTATATTAATATAATCTGAGCTCAAAAACCAGGAGAAAGGTGAGGGAAAGAAGGAATCAAACTTTCAGAAGAGAGGCAGGGATATGGATTCCCTCGTCCCTGCATTTAGGCCTCTAGACGATAGCCAGAGTGAACTTTATAAAGACAACTTTAATGGGATGTAAGTGACACATGACAAACTGCACCTATTTAACATGGTAAGCTTTCACATCTGTCTACATTTGTGAGATCAGCACCATAATGAAGACAGTGAATGTACGCGCCCCTCCAGAGACTCTACATGTCCTTTTGTAACTTTCTTCCCATCACTCTCCCCTCCCCAAGAAGCCACTCACCTGCTTTCAGGCAACATGGATTAGCTGGTATTCCTAAAGTTCATGTAAACGGACCCTAGAATATATACTCTTCTATATCTGACACCTTTCACTTAGCATAATTATTTCGCTTTTCAACCATGCTGTTGCATGTGCACTCCTCTACATTAGTGAGTACTAAAATAATAACACAATGATTCCACTGTGACAGGACACAATTTGTTTACCCACTCACCTGCTGATGAAGGCCCGTCTCGTTTCTCATTCGGCTCTGATACGAGTACGCACCCACTGCATGGAATCCCCCCAGGAGTTCATGAGAGTTTCAATTTCTCCACATCTGTGCCAACACTCAGAACGACAGTCTTTCACACCTGATCCATTCTAATAGGAACATATTGATATCTCATTGTGGTTTTAATTTGCATTTCTCTAGTGTCTAATGATGTTGTGCCTGAGCAAATTTTCATGTGCTTATTTGCCATCCTCAATCTTCTTAGAGTTCAAATTGTTTCTAGAACTGAGGCTACAAGAGGGGGAGGGGTGTAGGTGGGAGCGAGTGTTGGGGGTCCAGTGGGCCAAGGATTGGCAATACGGTGGTGGGCATGCTGAGTCAGCACACATTTGATGAAGAGCGAACCTGCACATCTAAACATATTATTTTGCAAATCAAAGTTACTTCAACAAAATTCAAATTGCTCACCCATTTTTTCTCTTTTTGATGTGTTATAAGCATTTCTATTCAGGTTACAAAACTTCCATGGATTAATTATATGCTTTGTGAAGAGTTTGCTAGAGTCCTATACACTCCTGCTGCCTCTCCACTCCAGAAGCCTATGGGCTCTGTCACTGCTCCTCCCTGTGCCAAGGCTAGATAGTCTGTCCAGGCAGGGAGCGGTGCAATCACAGTGCTCGCCACATCTGCTTCCCACCTCTCAAGACCTTTGTTGTGTGAGGTCACTGTCTTGGAAACAATATTTTGCCTCGTTTTTTTGGTCCTTTGATGTTTTGTGTTTGCTTTTGGTTGTTGCAAGCAGGAGGTTAATTCAGTCCTGGTTAGTCTCTCTTTAGAATGGATATTAGTACACATGCCAAGCATTGTGCTACACGATTTACATGCATTTCTTCATGTAATCACAACCCTACAAAACAGGTGCTGTCATTTTACAGATGAATAAACTGCAGCTCATAGACTAAGTGGGGGGCCCGGGGCAGTCAGACTGACTCTGCATCAGTGCCCCTCCCCGTCCGCCCACTTGTTTACAGGGGCAAGGAGAGGGGGAGAAAGAGGTGCAAGGGCCCCAAACTGAATCTCCCTTTATCTGGAGTACCAGCAAACGTATAAATACCAGCTCACTGGTGGAGCAGAGCCATTTCATGGTGATAGCTTCAAGATGGGAGGTTAAGCCGGACCCTCTCCACCCAGAGATGTGGTCTGGGGGGTCCTGGGCAGAAGGCACCCTGGAAGAAAGTGCCTGTGTACACCCAGGGTCTCTGCTTTGCAGGATTACCTGGGGAGCATGGAAACAAAGACTGGGGTGGGAATTCTTTTTTCTTTCTCTTTTTCTTTTTTAACATAGCATTTACTTTCTGGTACTTCTACTAATGGAATTTATTTATTTATTTAAGTAATTTATTTAAATGAAAGGTGCAAGTAGAAATGTACCTCAGTGAACTAAACCACTAGACCACCAGGGCGCACCTAGAATTTATTTTTTAGAACAGTTTCAGGTTCACAGCAAATCTGAATAGAAAGGACAAAGATTTCCCACCACCCCCAGCCACAGATACAACCACCAACATGGCACACCAGAATGATACATTTGTTTCAACTGATCACTGACATCGACACATTGTAACATCCAAGGTCTAGCATTTACATTAGAGGTAACTCCCGCAAAGGTGTGCCTCCCATGGGTTGGAACAAATGTGTAACAACATGCATCTATCATTTCTGGATCACACAGAAAAGTGTCAGGGCCCTGACCCTCCTCCCCGCCCCTTCCCCACCCCCTAGCAACCACTCATCTTTTCATTGCCTTTTCCTCAGTGCCATGCAACTGGAATCTAACAGTAGGTAGCCTTTTCAGATGAGTGTCTTTCACTCAGTAATACATATTTAAGGTTCTTCCACGGCTTTCCTGACTTGATGGTTCCTTTCTCTTAGCTGTAAATAAGCCACCAATGTCTAGCTATAGCCCCAGTTTACCGACCCATTCATCTACTAAAGGACACCTTGGTTGCTTTCAGGTTTGGACAATTGTGAATAAAGCTGCTATAAACACCCATGTGCAGACTTTTGGTATGGACTAAGTTTTCAGTTGGTTTGGGTAAATACCAAGGAGTGAGAGTGCTGGATCGCAGGGCAAGAGTATATTTAGCTTTTAAGAAGCTGCTGGTCTTCCACAGTGGTTGCGTGGGACTCTTTTTTAAAAAGAATCATATTCCACAGGAAAGGGCAAGGACTAGGGATAGCTTCCTGTTGTAAAAGCTGTACGACAGAAGGCAAAGAGTCATCAACACCACTCGAGCAAGTGACCCATCGCTTTTGTGACCCATGGTGTTCAGCCAGGCAGGACTAGTAACATACGTCTCCTTGCACCTGTCAAAAGATAAACTTGCTGAGGCAGGGGCCTGGCTGTCTATTTCGTACCCCACAACGGAAGGAAAGCAGAGTGCTCCCACCAGAACAGACACCAAATAAGCAGGGAATTCATAAAAGCCAGAGTGAGGGGAAGGGAGGCTATTCCAGGCTCAGGTAAGAGAAGGTGAGTCAGGAAAGCCAGAGGCATGTGTATAACTCGGGATGATTAACAGGACAGGAATGCGTCAGCTGGAGTGGATGCAGGGACACTCCAGAGAGGACCCCTGAGACCTAGGAGGTGATGGGAGGTTCAGTTCTAAACCGTGAGTGAGTGTCATGGTGCATGAAAAGATGGAAGGAAAGACACCGCACACCTGGGCAGCAGGCGGGGATTACAGGAGGGTGTAGTTTCCAGAGGGCCGAGGCTTCCTCCTGAGTCTCCAAGACTGTCACTGGCCCATGTGACCCAGACCATGTGGACCCTCCCACACAGAGCTTACCTCTCACCACTCTGCCCCTCCCAGGTTGACCAGCTCTCACCCAGGAGGCTCTAGTTGGATGGGCCCGGGTGGTGGGCAGCTGTCCAGAGCTCCATGCACAACCTTCCGTGTGCCAGAGATAAATGGGTACCAGGACAAACACCACCGACACCGTGAGCTATAGCAATGTGATGTTCTCTGAGAGGCCAAAGCAATATAAAGGGCTTCCTAAAAGCTTTTCGATTGCAAAGTTTGACGACTAAGGGAATTTGACATTTTATTATGGTGTTGTCATCAGTACAGCTGAAGCTATTTCAACTATATTAACAGAACTGGTGAAAGACACATCGGGCTGGCCTCACTACACATCAGTGGTTTTCCAAGTGCCTAAAGGGGGAGAAACTTCAACAAAATAATTCAGCAGAATCTTAACTATAATAGGCAAAAGGGAAACTACTACAGTTGAGGGTGGGACAGAGCTCACTCTGCCTCCTGGAATGTCCTGGCAGCCTGCAGTAGCTCCAAGATCCTTTGAAAATCAATAAATCAATAATGCTGTGTAACTGATCAACTGCAGACACCACTCAGTCTGGCCTGAGCAGTGTTGCACATGACACAGGTTATCCCAAAGTGGTAGTAAATTATCTGCCGCACGCCTATGTCAAAAATCGAATTTGGCTTAGAGCCGTGCACTTCCACACTCCCAAACAAAGGCAGGATTTACGAATAAGGAAGTTGGCAAAGTACATGGTGCCAGGTTTGGAGAATTCCTGCCTCCTTCTCCCGACAGCCAGAGGACCCTGGAACCCTCCCCTAACTGCACCCACAGCAACCTGGGTGATGACCAAGCCAGCGTTTTCTGTTGTTATGAGAAGGTTTGACACAAAAAGACCCCATCGGCCTAGCCAATGGGTATGCCCCGCACCTCTGGCTCACACCTCGGTCTCCTCGGGGTGATTGCCCCTTTCTCAGCTCTCAGAGCTGCCCCCGCCCCACTGGACATCACGGGAGCATCCGCTTTCACTCTCCAGCGGGAAACACGTAGGGTCAGTCACGAACTGCCTACTGTGCTGCGAGGGGGTTGAGGCCAAGGCCAGGGCCTCCAGGGAAGAGGGTAGGTCTGCCCCGGCCACATCTAAATAAACAATTCTGTGTACGAGCTGAGCAAGGCTGTTTCTCAGCAACAGGTTGCAGCCTGTGGACCTGGGAGGCGCTGGCAGTCAACGGGCTCTGGAAGAAAGGCAAGAGTTTGGGGTAGAGTTGGGCCCTGGCAACATCTTCCTTCCAGCCACACTAGACGCTCACACAGGAGGCAACGGGTGCTGGGTTCTGGACTCACGTGCAGATGGCCACCTCAGCCTGCTGTGCACTCCAACAGAGCACCCAGCACTCCCTCCAGGGTCCGGGCTCTAGTCTGGGGGCGGGAAAGCATCGGGGTGCTGGGGTGCACCCGGAGTTGAGGATGGGCACGTGGACAAGCAACAAACGGCACCCTACCTAGTACCCTGGGCCTCCCTGCCTCTGCCCTCTCTCGCATGCACCCTGTAGTTCCGGGGTCAAGGGGCAACACTCTCATCAAGCCACAAAGGAAGTAGTTAAAGCCATTCTGGGCTCCGTGGTAATTGCACTATCTAGTGTCTTCACTCTGAAGCTGCCCGAAACCAGCGATGGCCTTCCTTCACTGCAGCGGGAAAGGAAGTTTCTATCGCAATTTCCCAATCACTGTCAACTTAGACTACACTGCCAGGCTAGCTGCAGGCTCACTTCTGCGCCAGGGCCTCCCACTCTCTGAGCTGAATCACTCCCCGCTCTCTGCTCCTCTGCTCTTCAGAGTTCAAGGTATCCAGGACAAGCCCTGCATCCCACAGCTCCAGGGCACCGGCCACTGGGTCCACCAATCTCTGTCCTTCTCAGAAGGAAGCTCCAGGGCAGTCTTTCCACACCGAGGCTGAAGGAGCAACTGGGAAAAGATGTCCCACCTTGCTAGAGTCAAATGCAAAGCAGGGATGACACCTGTCATTGACAAAGATGAAAAATGATGATAACCTTGTCACTGAGCGTGTACAGAAAAGGGCATTCTCTACACTGCTAGTGGAAGAATTAGTGTGGAGGAGGCTTCTGGAGGGCAGGGTGGCACAATGTATCAAAATCCTTAAAAAGTTTCATACCATTTGACCCAGTAGTTTAGAAAATATTTTCCTTGGGGGGAAAAAATTAAAGATGCTGCCAAAAACAGATATACAGAGAAAAAGTGCCCAGGACCGGGGGAGGGAGCAGAGAGTATCTGCCAATGGCGACGGCAGGCTTTCTTCTAGGGGTGATGAGATGAAGATGTTCTAAAATCAGACACTGGGGATGCTTACACAACTGTCTAAATATGCTAAAAAACCTCTGAACTTTCCACTTTCAGTGGGTGAACTTACACTATGTGATTTCTATCTCAAAAAAGCTGTTGCTGAAAAAAAACAAGAAAACTCACCAAAACATTACTAAAACACAAGCACAGAAAATCATACAAAAACCCAAATGCAGAGAAAAAAAGAAATATTGTAAACCAAAAAAACCATGTTTTAGAGCAGCTCCATCCAATAAATCTGATGAAAAGTTTCCATATATGAAATATGCTTTATATTATAAATACGTTAAAATACCTTTTTCAATATTAAGATGTTTTAAAATAATTTTAAATCTAGTGCAAATACACCACCACATGCTCCTGCTCAAAACCCTTACTGTCTCTAATACCTGCAAGCAAAGTTCAGGCTCCTCAGCACATCCTCCAGCCTCATGACCTATCAGAGGACTGCTGCCCTACCCTCGGCCCCTCCCAAGATTATTTTTCTTTCAGGGTTGTCTCATGTGACTCAGATTTATAAAAAAGATTAGAAGTAGTGCAAAGCTCTCTCATATACCTTTCACTGAGATTTCCCAAATGTTAACCTCTTACAGAACCACCCGTCTCCATTACCAAAAATCAGGATATTAACACATATAATACTGTTATATATATTTTATAACATATTATATATATTATATATGTTGTTATATAAAGACTCTATTACATGTGATATATAAATTACAGTATCTATAGTATGTACATATATACACATACACTAATCTACAAATTAAATCCAAATTAAAATGGATTCACTGATGTCATTTTTCTGGACCAGTATCCAATCCCAAAACTTCTCTGTGAAGGTACAGCACCTCAGTCTGCCGCTATCTTTCATGGCACTTTTGTTTAAGCACATGGACACTCAGCTTGCATGTGTCTAATGTGTCTTCATGGTGAGACTGGGGTTAAGCATTGCTGGCAGGATGCCCAGCAGTGACAATGTGCCCCCTTCTGTGCGTCTCACCCGGGTGTACATGATGTCGATAGGTCCTCTATTGCTGGTGTTAACTCTGATCACTTGTTACAGTGCTGCTCTTTCTCTTCGTAATTAATTAAATGTATGAGGAAATTCTCCGAGATTCAGTAAATATCCCATTCCACGTCATAATCATATTGCTTGTCAACTCCTCAGCATCCATTGATGTTTCTTACTGGAAACAATGACTACATTTTTCTTTCAAATGATGATCTTCCGATTTTCACCATTCTTTGTACATTTCACAAATGAATGCTTCTGTGCAAGAGTTTTCCCTTCTCCCCATTCATGTATTTATATCAGCAAGGACTCAGAACTATTTTATTCTCTGGGTTACAATCCATTTCTATCACTGTTTATTTTGTTGCTCAAATTGTCCCAGATTTTAAAGCCAGTTGCTCAAGTTAGTTCACTTCTAACATTATCCCTGCTCCTCCTGAGGAGGCTCAGAATTGTGCATGGTCCTGGCACAGACATAAGCTACAAGGATAAATGCCAACCTCCAGCAAACAGTCTTGAATCTACTTTCCTGAGTGGTTCAACACTTAATCAGACTTCCTTTTCTGTCAGATCAGTTCAATAACCCCCTTCTGACACTACCTCAGTTTCCCTCCAGCTCCTTAGGAGGCACCAGGCAATAACCCACCTCTAATTTGCTTTTCTCCCAAATTATTTTCGTCCATTTGGCTTCAAAATCCTCCAATTACTCAAGGAAGGCTCAGTGTTATTTTTCCCTCTCTTCAGTTTTCTGCTCATACTCAAGTTGTCAGATTAAACAGGACCTGGGTTCAATTTGACTTTTTTTCAGACAAGTGAGTCATTTTTTGGATGAGTATGAACCATGCAATGTTTAGGACATACTTACCATAAAAAACAATTTGCTGTTTATATGAAATTCAAATTTAATTAAGTATCCTGTGTTCTTATTTGTTAAATCTGCCAACTCATGCTCAAACAGCAAGACTAGTATTTATTGTCCACACTTTTGGTAACCAGTTTAGGCAAGAAGATAAGCAACTAAAACAATTTACAGATTTTGTTGTCATTTTCTATGGAGTGTTTTTTTTAAAAAAAAACTAGACTAAAGAAAAGCCTGCAATGTGTAAACTCACAGCTTAATGATTTTTCACAAAGTCAGCACTCCCTGTAAGTAGATCAAGTAGAGCATCAGTAGCCCCAGAATCAGTGTCTATTTCCCCTGTGAGGGTGCCCCAGCCGCTCTCCCTACAGTGAAACTGGCAAGAGTGGGTTTGGGTACAAATGTTGGGTTCAAATCCCACCTGGGCACACTTGCAGTTTTCTCAACTACCAAACGCGCTGTAAGAACATACAAATTTTATGGTAACTTCAAGGGTTAGGAGCCATTGAAGGAGGGGCCCAAGGAAAAGTATTTTCTTCCCTAGTTTCCTACCAGGACTTAGGCCTGAGAATTAATAAAAACATAATCACTCTCTGGGAAGAATCAATATCATTAAAATGGCCATCTTACCCAAAGCAATATATAGGTTTAATGCAATCCTCATTAAAATCCCACGGGCTTATTTCCAGGAAATAAAACAAAAAATCTTAAAATCTGTATAGAACAGCAAAAGACCCCGAATAGCCAAATCAATCATTAGAAAAAAGAACAAATCTGGAGGGATTACACATCCAGACTTCGAACTATATTAAAAAGCTAAAGTGATCAAAATGGTATGGTACTGGAATAATAACAGAGGCACAGATCAGTAGAATAGAACTAAATCACCAGAAAATGACCCACTCAGGTACAGTCAAGTTAATCTACAACAAAGGAGCCAAAAGCATTCGATGAAAATAGGAAAGTCTCTTCAACAAATGGTGCTGGGAAAACTGGACAGCTGCATGCAAAAGAATGACGTTAGACCACTGTCTAAGACCATTCACAAAAATTAACTCAAAATGGATTAGAGATTTGGACATAAGACCAGAAACCATAAAGTTCTTAGAAGACAACATAGAAAAGACTTTCCATGACATCAGTCGTAGAGAAGCCTTTGGGGACTCAACTCTACCATCAAGGAAAACAACCAGAAAAATAAACAACTGGAACTACATCAAATTAAGGAGCTTCTTCATAACAAAAGAAAATATCACCAAAACCATAAGGAAACCTACTGAAAGAAGATATTTGTAACAAAGGTTTAATATGTAAACTATACAAAGTACTCATAAAACTCAACAACAGAAGAACAGGCAATCCATTCAAAAAATGGGAGGGGGAATTAAAGAGACACTTTTATGAAGAGGATATACAGATGGCCAACAAGCACCTGAAAAGACTTCCTACTTGCTGGCTATCAGGGAAATGCAAATTAAAACAGCAATGAGATTATCACCTTAGCCCTGAAAGACTGGCTATCATCCAAAAACCTGGAACCAACAAATGCTGGCGAGGATGTGGAGAAAAGGCAACATTTTTGCACTGTTGGTGGGAGCGCAAATTGGTACAACCCCTATGGAGAACAGTTTGGAGATTCGTCAAAAAACTGAAGATGGAAATCCCATATGATCCTGTCATTACACTTCTGGGCATCTACCCAAAAGATACAAAGCACCCCTCCGCAGAGATGTATGCATCCCCATGTTTATTGTGGCCCTTTTCACAGTAGCTAAGAACTGGAAATTACCTAAGTGCCCAACATTGGCTGAATGGATAAAGAAGATGTGGTACATTTATACGATGGAATGCTACACTGCCCTTAGAAGAGATGAAACCCTGTCATTTGAATCAACATGGATGGAACTAGAAGCAGTTATGCTAAGTAAAACAAATCAAAAGAAGAAGGATAGATACCAGATGACCTCACTTGCAGGTGGAACATGAATAGACAAAACAAAGGAACAGACGAAACACAACCAACCCTGAAACATTTGCAACAGAACTGAGGTTACCAGAAGGGAATGGGGCGGGCGAGGGCACATGGTGGTGGAGCGCACTGAACAGTGGGGAAGAACTCTTGGTGATTTGGTGGAGGGCAGGGTGTGTTAAAACATAATCTAAGAAATGGGGAACCTATACACAGGAAATTATTTTAATGTCTAGAATAATTATTAGAATAAACAATTAAAACAAAATGAAAACATATCAATCTCCTGAGAGACACCTACACACACATACCACCCGAGATCCTCTCTTGGGGACCCCCCTTCCCAGATGCTCAGAACCCAGCTCTCACTCGCTGTCTGCTCCCCCACTGCATAATAACAATACCGTGTGTTAGGCACCTCTGCTCCCCTCGGGGCAGCAAGGCCCTGGAGGACTCAGCCACACCTCACCCCTGAGCAGAAGTCCAGCACGCAGAAGCTTCCTAATAAACCTTCTCTGGATGAATGAATGACCCCACACAACCCACCCTTGCCTTCTCCCCTTCCCACACAGAGCCTGTCTCCACCCCACCCTCTTTGTTCAGCACTTTCTCCACCTCCCTGCTGCCCTCTCTCTACCCCACGAGGGGACAGGACGCTGAGCATCAGAGGGGACAGTGGTGTCACAGAGAGGGTCTGAGAGCAGCGAGAGGGCCCCCTCAGCCCGTAGCCAAAGTCATAGCCACAGCTGACCATGTAGAACCAGAAAGGAAGCAGAAAATAGTCCTCGTAAAAAAAAAAAAAAAAAAGCAAAAAAAAAAAGCAAACTCTTGCACTTTGCTAGAAGTCACATGTGACTGATTTTAGAGATGCTTTGAATACACATTCACCAAAGAAGAAGGGGAAACAGTGTGACAGAGAAGGGAAAAAAGGCCAAAGTGAAATTTCTGCTGAGGAGAAATGTCTGCCCTCTCCAGTCTCCAAACAGCCCTCTTCCTTCCTTCTCCTCTGCCCAAGGCCCCCCGAGGCAGGAGTCAGAGACCGCAGGTTGGGGAGGGTCTCCCGACCAGTGGTTACCAGAGAGAAGCAAACTCACGGAGTCCTGGAAGTGGCTTCCATGGCTTAACCGGTGAGTCACCTGGGACCAGCTACTGACCTTTCTTTGCCTTCCTTTCTGCACCTTCAACACAAGGAAACAACACCCTGTGCTTTGCGGGACTTGGGGGAGCATGAGAGAGGGTGAAACGCCCACATGGGGCACTACCACCCACAAAAGGTCACAGATTTGCATGAGGCACAGTGCAGGACTCCTGCCGGCGAAGTTTTCGCATCAGTTTTAAGCTTGACTGAGAACGTAACATAAGGCAAAACATGAATCCCCTTTTCTTAGGAAAGACCAAACAAACACTTCTTTTTAAGACTATCTCATTTAGAATCTGTAGAGTAGGTGAGCGATCTGTAGAGCTTGCTCAAACATGACTTTCCTGAGAAGTCCAACGCGGTCTAAACAACGAACTCGCCCAGAGGAAGAAAACAGGTGCACAGCCAGGAATGGGGGGCAGGGGCGGTCATGCTGACCCAGCACCGAGGGAGGAAGAGGAGGGACAAAGGGAAGGGAAGGCAGACCCCCACCCCTGCCACTAGCTGTAATTCTGAGTGAGGAATTCTGTGAGTGAGGAATTCTGTGAGTGAGGAATGAGGAAGTGAAGAATAAAGGGGTTCTTTCTGAGCCCAGGAGTGACCTTAGACCTGGTTTTGTCTTAACAGGATGGATCTGGCTGCTGATTGGAGCAGATCTTTAGAAAGACTGTTGATAGGACAGAAGACTTTCTAACAACCAGAAATGACTGACACTTCTCCAGCTATCCCTGGAGAGTAGGCACTCTCCACTGTTGTGTTGGAGAGGAGGGAAGAGGGGCTTGTCAGGAGGGTCTGGAGAGGAGTTTCCTGTTGTGTGGAAGGTGAGGTCTCAATTCTTGAGTCTATAATTACTCATATAAAATTAGATGCTGGTAGGTCCTGCAAATAAATCAAGCCAGCAACTGGGGCGATACAAAGTCTTCCAGAAAGTTCCAGAAATCAAAGAGAAGTGTTATTTTTAGTAAGCTAGTGGAAAGGAAAATGCTTCACTTGCTGGCTTCTGAACTCTCGTTCTATGACATCTCCACAGATCCTATAGCAGTAAATCTCACTAACAGCGCCCATGCTCTAACCAAGTTCATTTTAGTTCATGCAGATGCTTAGAAATTAAATATCTACTGTTAAAAAAAAGATTGTCTTAGCAATAATTATCCCTAGGTCACACAATGGATGACCTCCATTATTGTTTTTGTTTCTTTATATCTCTAAATTAAAAAAAAATTATAAATGACATGAACTAAAGATGCCTTTATTAGAGAAAACTGGCGAAAAAAGTCATAGAAGTCTTGTGAAAGCAAGGAAACTGCCAAAAAGGGGATAAAATTGCTGCTTGTATAGATAATTCAACAGAAGAAAGTGGAAGGGTATCAGCCAAGCGACACCAACTTGGAGAGGACATGGTTTAAAAAGCAACCAGAACAGCAGAATCCAAAGAATTCCCTGAAATAGCTGGAGTCAAGAACCACAGGAGGCCCCTCACACTGCTGGCAGGAGTGTTCAACGGCGCAGCCACTGCAGAAAACTTTTTGGCAGTTGCTGAAAAAGTTAAACATACTCCACCATCCAGCAATGATACACTCCTAGGTACTTACCCTAGGGAAATAAGAGCCTATATTCACACAAGTGATCATAGCAGAGTTAATTAACAGTCAAAACCTGAAGAACCAAACACTCCTCCATAGGGAACTGGACATAGAGAAATTGTAGTACATGCCTCAGTGGAACACTAGCTGGCAGTGAAAAGGGACAAACGAGAGATGCAACAGCAGAGACAAGCTTCACAGACATTATCTGAGTGTAGTAAGTAAGTCAGGGGAAATATGCTCCTGCTACAAAAGCACCCCTCCGCAGAGATGTATGTATCCCCATGTTTACTGCGGCCCAATTCACAATAGCTAAGAACTGGAAATTACCTAAGTGCCCAACAGCAGATGAACGGATAAAGATGTGGTACATATATACAGTGGAATACTGCACAGCCCTTAGAAGAGATGAGAGCCTATCATTTGAATCAACACGGATGGAACTAGAGGCAGTTATGCTAGTAAGACAAGTCAAAAGAAGAAAGACAGATACTAGATGACCTCACTTAGGTGGAAGGTGAACAGACAAAACAAAGGAATAGACGAAACACAACCAACCTTGAAACATTTGCGACAGAACTGAGGTTATCAAAAGGGAATGGGGCGGGTGGGGGCAAATGGTGGTGCAGCCCATTGGACAAGGGAGAAGAACACTTGGTGATTTGGTGGAGGGTGATGTGTTGACATATATCAAAGGAATGAGGAACCTATACACAGAAAGTTATTTTTAATGTGTAGAATAATTACTACAAAAAATTTACAAAAAAAATTATATATAAATAAATACATACATACACACACACACACACACACACACACACACCCCTTCCCTGGCATTCCCTAGCACGTGAGTATGGGGTGTGGGTTGACTCCTGAGGGCATGCCCACCACAGAAGTGACATCCCCACTCAAAGCACTGACATTCAGGAAGGGGCCAGGGAATGTCCCCTCCTCCAGTGACCAGAGGATTCACTCATTCATTCAACACATTCTACTGAGTGGGGTGCCAGGCACTGGCCTGGGCCCTGGGAGCAGAACATTCACCCTACTCTGATTGAGTGCACACTCAATCAGCAGGGGTGCTAGGTAACAAGGGTACACAGAGGAAGCCCCACTCATCCAGTCTCCTGCAGTGAGCAGGTACTCCATAATGCAAGAGGAGGGCTTGGAAGTAGATGTAGTGATAGAAAGGGGAACGTGAAGGGTGTAAGGAAGAACTGGGGTGGGGTGGGGGCACCAGGTCAGAGCCATGGGAACCCAGCAAGAAAGTCAGGGGCCCACTTGGGGGCCATGCCCACCACACCAGTTTTAGGGCACCAGTGTTCCATGTGGCCAAGCAAGACTGGGAAGCACCCAAACTCACCCAGGTCACTTGCTGACTCAACTTCCCTTCTTCTCAAAAGACAGTCAAGTCTCAGTGTGCCCTCAGGAACAGGACTTCTCCAAGTTCACAGGCTGGAGGTTCAGCACCTCCAGTGCTCTGCTTCCCCTCTGAGTCTGGCCCCCCATCAGTAGCTGTGTCACCCAAGTCTGCCCAGTAAGTTCATCCCGCAACTCGACAGATTTTCTGCTTCTGACAAATACTGACACAGGGCCTCAAAGCAGGCACTGTAACCAAAACATTTTGATTTTTCATTGTGATTACATTAGATAAATACATGCCATGAATCATTCATTCAACAAAAACTTCATGAATTACCTCTATAGACCAGACCCTGTGTTTTGTATTTTGAATCCTTTTCCCCTCCTTTTTTTTTTTTTATATATGACAAAGAATCTTTCATTTTAAATGATTATCAGTATACCAAGAGCATGGAACAAATTCTTGAATTGGATCATCTAGTCATTTTGATTAAGAGAAACTAAAGCAGCCCAAACAATTATACTAATATTGTTCTAATCCTTAATCACAAAGAATTAATTTAAGACTGCTTGCCTCTCCACATAGTAACAAATAACTATTTACTACTTTTTCATTGACACAGTCCATGGTCTTCAAGGGAGTTTTAAGAAAAATAAATATTAATCCCTTTCTCTCTTTAAAACAGCAGTTTGTTTTGCTACATCTTAAGAAAGAAAACATCAGTATTGATACACATACTGCTTGAGCTCACAGGCACAGGAAAGCAGGCAATGCATAACCATTTCTAAGAAAAATGAAGTAGAAAGGTGAAATATTTGGATAAGCTCTAAGTTTGTACAATGAAGTTAGATTTACTCTTCTTCAAGGTAAAGGGACCTGTGATGTAATATGTAGAAATGATGTAATGTCTTTCCACAAGACTATGACTCAAGCTTTGCTAAAGGTTCAAGAAGGCATCTAAAATGCAACCCACAAAATGAGGCTCCTGTATTCTCCCCTACCAATTTATGGGACAGTTTTCATGAATTCCTGGTTGGATGCCACAAAGGACAGGAAGTTATCCAGAACTTTATCCCTGTTCTGCTGGGAGGATGTCTGGGGACAGCCATCTCCTGGTCTACTTCTTCAGTTCTGCATGGCCCTGGGATCCTGCAGCCACAGCTTCCTTGGCCTTGAACCCCTTTTCCCTCTGCAGATGCTGCTGTTAATTTCAGCCTGAGCTTCACTGACCTGTCACAGCCTTTGTTCCTTTCGCTTCTGGGTCTCAGACACCTTGTAAGCCCACTTCTCCAACTGTAGCAGGGGACAAGTGCCCTGCAGCTGACTGGCCATGACAACAGCAACTCTAAGGCCAAGATTTACGGCCCTAAATTGGCTCAGTGCTCCTTGGGGTCAGCTGATCCAGCCACCCAACTTTCCTTATTTCTTTTCTTACACTTTTTTAGAGGAAAGGTGCAGACAGGAATGAAGGCGAGCAGAGGCAGGCAGGCAGACAGAAGAAGAAAAGCACTTTTATTTAGTGGTTCATCTCGGTTGTCCCCCCACCCCCAATCCACCGGCCCCAGGAAGAGAACTCAGGACCTTGGGATATATGTGGACTAATGCCAGTCAGAGATGGTTGACCAAACTGCTACTCTACCAAGGCACACCACTTTCACTTTCATCATCTGTCTACCTTAAAATTTTTTCTCAAAAGGATGGGCCTACGCCCAGGGTATCCATGCAGACAGGTTTCACGTCCTCCTCCTCCAGGCTTTTCCACTCTGTGCTGGTTTCTCAGCAAGCAAACAAGGGAAACCCTTTCAAGATCAATAATGCTCTCACGCCTCCCCATCCCCCGGCCCCCATGCCTACAGCAGGTCCTAACTCCAAACACCATCAGCCTCAGAGCCACGTGTCTCCTCCCAATCAACCATTCTAAATCCAAAAAAGTAGCTCTGGAGGTTCTCAGCGCAGAAAAAGGAGATAGACTTATCATGAGCACGGGACATCCAATCCCATCAAGTGAAGAAATGAGGGAAAGAGAGGCAAGGTGCCCAAGCTGGCACAGGCAGGCCTGCAACTCACTCTCCCAGCTGCCATCATGTTTAAGATGAAGATAATTCTGTCAACAAACGCCCTGGAGCCCAGCCATAGCAGACAGCCGGCTGCCCCCAAATCCATCTCTTTCTAAATCCACTTCCTTGTGTCATCAGGAAGCAATGCAAACGAAGGTGGGGGAGAAGGGGACAGAATAGGCGGTGTTTCAACAGATGGCAAACCTCCACCCCAATTCCTGAGTGAGTCCTGATGGTCATATGAATGCGGTTCCACCCCGCAGAAAGGAAACCATAAACTCGGCTGAGGGAGGCCCCCGAGAAAAGGGAAGCTGCTGTTGTGGTCAGACAGAAAAAGGCAAATCTATTAGTGTCTTATCAAAGCGAAATTACAATCACATGGGGCCTGCCTGAACTGGCCGTGATGTGTTTGCCCCCGATCAGGCCTGTATTATTCGAGGTCACCTTGTCCACAGTCACTGCCTCTCCTAGGATCAGCTGCTAGACAGAACCATGCTAAACTCAAATCTCCTCGTGAATGACAGCTAGCACCATGGCAGGGTTCTAGAACTTTCTATGTATTATAAATACATGGTGGGGGTGAGATAAAGGTACCTGATGTGCTCCCAACTGACTTCCAGTAACCGGGAGTGACTAGTCCTTGCTCTCCGGGGACAGGCAGAGTCACAGAGCAAGAAAAATGAGGAAGGAACGTGGCCCAGTCTAAACTCCTAGCTCTCTAAACTTAAAAATAACCTGACCACGGATCCTAACATATTCCCTTTGAAACACTTATGCAGAAAGTCTCTAGCCTTCCCCCATGACTCTGAGATCTGGGTCCAGATGGTTTCCCTGGGAGGGGACAAATGAAAAACAAAACCTGGAGTAGATATAAATATTTGCTGGCAAGTACTATCCTGCTGTTGACGTGTCTTAGAAATTTTGGAGGCCTGGTTTGTTTTAGGGTAAGGTTTCTGTTCAGTTTGCCAAGAGGACTCTAAGCAGAGTTTCATCTAACATTTAGTGTTAAACATCTCCACAGACAGCCAGGCTTCATACTGACCCTTAGACCGAGTTGTCCCCATGAAAATTGGGGGCTGACACACCCCTATCCTTGCCCACAACACTTGGGATTGTCACACCTGCACCCTGGCGTGACCAGCTCTCCCTAACCCACACACATAGAGGACCATGAGCAGTCAGAGGCCTGAGGGGATGTGGGCAGCCCAGGTATGTGCCCGGAAGACTCCCTGGCCCCACCACTGCCCTGGCTGGAGGGGCTGGCATGAGCACAGGCTCTTGGCCCAAAGAGGAAACTAGGGACCACCCCGCGCAGCTCCCACCAGCTTTAGCACCCTTCCACACCCTGCCTTCCTGGTTGCTCCGCCACAGCAGAAGGTAACCCCAGCTTAGACCTACTTGCAGCCAGTCCCTGCTGCAGTTCCCTGTTTTAGGAAGCCACTCTGCTCTCCGGAGCTAAGAGGCAGCAGTCTGAGGGTCAAGATTGCAAATTCAGCAAAGCTCTCCAATAAATATGCTAGATCATTTTATTTCTGTGTGCCTTAGTCTCTCCATGTATAAAATGGGATAATAAAATAGAGGGTTGATATATGAGATGCCTCGAAGAAAAGTACCTGGCATAGAGCAACCACTCACCAAATTTTAGTAAAACTAACCCAACTGAAAATTCCTTCTCCTTGCCCTTCACTTCCTGAGGTCCCTCAGATCCTTCAACGACAGTGGAACCCTAACAGCGCCAGGCCCTGAGGCCACTGCCCCATCTCTGTGACCAGGCCTGAGAGCCAGCACTATTGTGCCCACAGAGGAGGCTGGGATGTGCCAGGAGAAGAGAGCAAGACCACAGCCAATGCTTCAGCACCTCGATTTGAGGTCCCCAAGTTTAAACAGAATGAGCACCTCAACAGGTCTTAAAGAGTTGGCGATGCTGCAATCCCAGGAGATGCAGATTTCTTCCTGATCTCTTTCATCTGCCACACTCTTCAGTTCAAGTTCAGTAAACGTTTCTAATTCTGGCCACGGTTCCAAGCAACACAGGATGTATCACAACGGGCTCTGGCACTACTGAACACTGGAAACTATAGAAAATCTGAATACCGATTATTCTAAGGGTGGCAGGCAAGTCAGTGATGCAGGTTCTTGTTTTAATTGTACGTATTTTCCAGATATTTGAAGAGCAAATGATTACCCTTTGTAACAGAAAATGTAACTAAACTTAATTCTATAGAGGTCTGGAAGGGGAATGGGACGCTTGGCCATTCAGCCTCCTGCCTTTCCAGGTTCTGTCTTTGTCCCTGTTACTTGTTCAGCTAAAATTCAGGCATTAGACTGAACTGAAAGCCACTGCTGCCGCACTTCGGGCCAGGAAGAGCTTGTCTTGGCTCAGTACTGAGGAAGAAGGGCTGGCCCAATGTCACAGCGTGAGCTGTTGGTAGGATCAGGCCCAGAACACCTGGTTACCTGGCTCCCAAATGCATGCCTTTCTTCCACTGTTTGTTTCCAATGTGGGAGTTATAAATCAGCAAATGTAAAGAAACAAGACTTAAAAAAAATATCTCTGGCAAGAATGGCCATGTCAAAAGGCCTTTTTCACACTCCAGATTATTAATGGAAAGAGCAGACGGATTACATGGAAAAAAACAGGACATTCTTTCCTGGTCACAAAGGAACAGAGCAGAAACCGATCATCCTAAGGAGCAGAGGACCTCAGAGAGACAGCGTGACAGGTCAAGGCACATGCCGTGGGAAGTTGAGGTTAAAATCCCCAGGGCCATGGCTTGAGGCAGACCCAAAGGCCCCTGGGGATTGCAGGCATGGCCCGCAATATGCTGCCCAGAAGATGTGGGCCAGGGACTGACCAGGGCAAGGAGTACCTTCGGGGAAGGTACTCCACATGCACAGGGACCAGAAGCCAGGCTGATGGGACAGGAGTCTGTGAACACAGTGGAGCTGGGGGTGGTAAGAGAAGCGTGGGCATCACTGCAGGTGCAGCGGCCCAAGACCTTCCCTAGAGCCCAGAGCCCAGGGCTAAGGACACAATGAGACCTGATGTGCCTTCCTTGCTGACACGTGGGCTGCGCAGACAGATAAAACGTTCTGAATGAAGTTCAGGAACTTGCTCATTATTTCCTCCTTCAAATCTCAGAAAAGAAATCCTTCCTGCGATAGATAGCTGGCAGGTAGGGGCAGGTAGGGACAGGGTTAAAGTATGTGATGAAAAGTTCATCCCTGGGTGTATCCTGGTGGCTTAACATTCTAGTACACCCTGGGAGCAGGCCTACATACATGCCAAGGTCTCGAGTTCAAGACCCAGTGCTGGGGGGTGGGGGTGGACACACAACCAAGGTGAACAACTACATAAAATAAATAAAATGTTTCTTCCTCCTCTCTCTTCATGCCTGTCTGCCTGCTTATATTCATTCCTGCCTATACCTTCCCTTTGAAAAAAAAAAGGGACATCCCTTCAGAGGACAGATGACCAAAGGGTGTCCGAATCCTGATTACAGACCACAGGGCAGCCGCTATTAGAGTGAAAGCCTGGCTGTCACTGGCGGGCAGGGATGGAGCTAGACTGTGCTGACATCACCCACTCTCTGCCATCCCCAGTCCAAGCTGCATTCTGGTCACCCACATGCTCTCCATTCATCCCCAAACCTGCAGGATATGTTTTTAAAAGTTGTAAAGGTTTTTAGTTACTTCAAAATCACATGATGGCTCAAAAACTCATGTTTGTTGCCAGAAGTTAAAACTGTGGTTATCCTTGGAACGTGGTGGTGACTACCAGGGGGCATGATAAAGTCAGAAAAGTGAGGCTTCCTGATTTTAAGGGGATGTTTACCTGGTCTACTCAGAAAATAAGACACATACACAGGCTTCCCAATGTCTCAAAGGCTGGGTGTCCCCGCATCTCAGGGCCTGCCCCTGCAGGGCTAGACAGGCAGAATTGCATGTCATTTACGTAAGTCACTTGGAGGATCAGAAACTGACTTTCATGGCAATAGATTCCTGGATTCGTAGGTCCAAATTATGGCAGAATGTCTCCAAAACGAACTTGGGTGGAATTTTCCAGGTTATTAAAATCACGCCAGCTACTCAGACAGAACTCCATAGTTAGTGTTCATCTGCCACCTTCTACTTCGGCACTTGGTTTGGGATTCCTGAAATGCCTGTTATTTGGGGGTAACTGAGCATGCAGGGTGCACAGAGGCCCTGTCCTGGAATTCTAAAGGGGTCACTCTAGCGCAGAAGATGGCCTATGTTTCCCTTTATGTGAAAAATGCTCCAAAACCATTCTCAATTTTTCATTCAAGGTTGTACCCCCGTAATTCAAGCAGCTGCTGCTAATAGAGTCAGATAAGAGGTGCTTCAAAGGTCATGAAAACATGTATAGTTGAGTGCTTAAGAAATGTCAGATGGGAAAGAGCAGACAGGGCATTTCACGTTCCCGGGTTGCTGCTTGCTTAATCTCCCGCCTTGCTAGTAAAATGGACCCAAGGCCGACAGGCTCCCTGACCCTGGCAGGGTTGGGGCTGTTCCCAGAGGAGTCACGGCTGTTTTCCAGGTCCCAAGCAGCTCAGCCACTGCAGTTTTCTGCATTCAAAAACTGCAGCAGGAAATTCTATTGAAGACCAGAAAGTTAAAGATAAAGTCAGCCTCTTCTCTCACCATGCAGGATAAGGAGGCATCTGCTGGCTGGATCAAGTGGCCCCTGGAACCAGCTATTCTTCTCTTTCCAACCTCTGGGCGCTAATGGAGTCTGAGAGCCTTCTCCCCTCAGGGGCAGAGTGTGGTTCTCTGCTGGGTGAGAATTCCCCAGACCATCCACAGCAGGGGGAAAGCCACAAGGGGCTCTAGGTCCAGAGTCTGACCATGGGGAAAAGGTCTGGAAAGGGCAGCTGGGTGGAGAATGAATCTGGAGAGGCACAGAAAGCATCCAGCCCAGACCTGAAAGACTCCTAGTCCCAATGTACAAGTGGTCAGAGCCCCAGATGGCACGGAAGCACCCTACTTTCACCTGTGTGGTCTCAAGTAAGTTGTGTGCTCAGTTTCTCAAGTGTAAAAGAATAACAGTGTTGGCTTTGAGGGTTAAATGAAAACAATGCCCACCCAGGACAGACCCTCCCCCAAGCCTGGCACATTGCAGGCACTCGATCATTGCTAAAATCATGGCACCCAAGGTCACCTTGAGTGAGATCTTACCTAGCTGGCAACCAGACACTGTGACACATCACCCAGGTCTCCTAAAGGAGCTGTGCCCGGCAGCTGGACATGCAGCCAGAAGGCAGCTATCACCTACTAATGCCTTCAGACGCTGCCATAGCTATGGAGTTACCTCCCCCAAGGTCATCCCCTGCCCAGGGCATCCACATCTGATGACTGGCCCACGAGCAGTGAGGTCAGGCCACCCAGCCTCAACTCGGGACAACTCTGAAGGGTCTTCCAACTCATGAGCTCCCTGCTGGTGGGCTTGAGCTTGGCAGGCCCCCTGCAGCTAGCGGTCTCCTCTGCCTGTTCCTACTGCCTATACCTCCTCCCCAAGTAATGACCCAAGAGCACCCCCTGCACCATGCACTCTTCACTCTGCCTCAGACTCAGTTTCCCAGGAAACCCAGCTGTGTTTTATTTGTATCTTTTTCCTTAGAAACGGAGATGAAGACCAGTGTGGAAACATGGATACCATTGAGGAAAAGGTCAGGCAAAGATTAAATAAAGGGTTCGATGTCTTGACTTCCTCTGCAGTGTAAACAGGGGTGTTCAAACAGAAGCCACACCTCTTACAAGAGTGAGGCCCAGAAGGCGAGAAACCCACAACCTTCCTTGAGTAGCAGCGAATTTGTCCTTGCCTCTTTCCTCACAGACAGGCCACAGAGGAATGGAGGAGACACCACAGCCCCCCAAAACTCGACTGAACCAAACCCCACAAAGGTCCCCGTGGAGAGTACCATAGTTTGGTGATGAATTCCTCAATAACCGCAAACCAGGATGTCTTCAGACTCAAGTGTTCTCAGTGGTGATGCAGGTATCCCTAGGCTCTCCCTGCAAGGTCAGGTACCCACAGGGACACCTTTTGTTTGACTCCAGAGGGGCCCAGGTAACCAACCAAAACATCTACTCTGCTTTTCCTCTAACTGCTCTTTTCCTCAACTCTAATGGTAACAGATTACCTTAAACCTCGGCAAGAGCTAGAGAATATCAATAGACATTCTTCTATTGGAAGTCAAATCTCATCATTCTTAAACTAATGTAGAGTGGGACAGACACAATCTGTTGGAGAGACACCAGATCTGAAAAAGGGTAGGCTTCACTGTGGTCAGTCTCTCAGCTGGGCTGGTCGCCTGAACCCACTGTTGTACATAGCATGGTGAGGTATGGAGGCGAGCAGGGTTTGTCCCAGGTCCCATAAGAGGACTGGGCCAAAAACTGACTGAGGTGGATGCCCAGCTGCTCAGACACAAGAATTCTTCCTCTCCTCCACAGCCACGTACAGAAGAGCAGATGGAAGCTGGGCTCCAAAACAGAGGTGGGCAGGACCTCTCCTGCACAGTGGGCAGTGAGCGGACAGTACGCCACCACCGTGACCGACGGACAGACAGATACACACACACACAGATTCAGTACACCCAGGACACTTGACCAGAAACAGGGGTGGGAAAGTGACTCCTTTTTCACTGTGTTTTTTTGACTTCTGAATTTTCTGCCTGTGAATGTAATGCTTAGTTAAAAAAACAAAGAAAATAAGATTCCATTTCTATGAAATTCAAGAATAGGTAAATCCATAGAGTCAGAACACACGTCACCAGAAATTAGAGCCTAGGAAAGAGTTTCAGAAATGAAGAGAAACCGCTATACAGAAACGGGGTTCCCTTCTGAAGGGATGAAAATGTTTTAGAACTGGAGAGAACTGGTGTTTGCACAGCATTGTGAAAGTACCCCAGGCCGCTGAACTGTGCACTTTAAAATGGTTCATTTTGCATGGAGATGTTCACTCCAATTAAAAAGAAAAACCATAAATGTCAATAATTAAGAGAAGTTTTCACATCTGTTGGGGGCAGCTTGGCAAGGCTGGTTAGAAGTATGGGAATGGTGACTGAACTGTGGGGCTACCCCCAGCACCCCTGGGGAGCCCTTCTGAGCCCCAGGTTCCTCCCCGGTGAGATGGGATTCACGACAGCACCCACTTCCTAGGGTTGTGTGCAATGTAAGTGAAACGGTAATGTGTCTAGCCCAGCACCTGGCACAGCCCAGGCCTCCAGAGCCTCTGCCTTTGCTGTCAGTCATGCTAAGAACACCCCATTCCAGGACAGGCAACCAGTCCATCCCCTCACTTCCTTTAAGCCTTTGCTCAAATGCCACCTTCTCAATGAGACCTTCCCTGACCATCCACTTGACTAAAAACCAAAATCTGCCTGCCTCCCACTGCCCTGAGATACAGTCCTCCTCTATGTCTCTCCTTCCTACTACTGCCCTGTCGGCTACAGGGAGGCAGATTCTGTCTATTCACTGCATAACCCCAAAGTCCTGAACAGCACATAATCTAAGGCAGGTGCTCAATAAACACGTGTTGAATGAATCAAAGAATGTTATTAGCCAATATCTCTGCTTTGATCTGATGTGTGAACCTGCCTCCCTTAGAAACTAAAGCTGCTGTTTTGTTATTTAATGAGCTTGAAATTAAAAATAAAGCGAAAGTTTTCATTTGAAAACCCACAGTATTTCTAGCAGGGCGTTATTCCCAAAAGGGCTGAGGGGGCGGGGCTAGGCTGCAAAGGAGGAAAGAGTTCACAGTAAGATGGAGCTATTTGCTCTAAAACATAAACCAAGAAACAGTTACCCTGATCTCTGTGCAGTTCAGCAAGGGCGCTTCCCACGCCTCTCAGGAAGCAGCACGCATATACGGCTACGCCCACGCCTCAGACCCAGTCCCTCCAAACACCTGACACAGAACTGTTCACTTCCGGACAGTCAGGGTGGACAGAGGTGAACCAGCATCCGCCTTCCAGCGCCTCCGTGCCTGCCCTCCTCCCCTCGGCAGAGCTGCCGCCCCAGGGGGACTCCCTTCCCAGGATTCTCACGCCTCGTGTGGGGAAACCATGGCCCTAATTATCCAGAGTTCAAAAATGAAAAAAAAAAAAAAAAAATCAAAAACAATCTTCAGACCCTTCTAAAAATAGACTTTCAAGTTAACTCCCCTATGACACCGGGTATCATTAATCAACAGAAGCTCTCAGACTGCCTCCAAACCCCTGTGGAGGGGGAAAAAAAAAAAAAGCTGGAGCCAGCAGTCTCCAAGAGTTTGTGGTTTTAAAAAAGAGAATAAAGCAAAGCTTGCAAGTTTGAGTAACATCAGCAAAGAGCATCTCCCATCCTATTGTGAGCCAACAGGCATAACCAATAGGTGTGAGACTAAGCCAGCTGCTGGCTGGGATGCAGGGCAGAGGCGCAGGTGTTCAGAAGCATCTGGGGTCATGATCACCCGTTATTGGGTCCCACCCCAGTTCTGTAATGCTTTTGTTCTGGGGTAGGGCCTCAGAATTTGCATTTCAAATTAGGGATGCTGCTGATCCAGAGTCTACCCTTCGAGAACCATGCAAGAGAACAGTCTTTGTGTTAGTTTCACCTGCTTCGGTGCGCACAAGCACCTGCAGGAAAATGCGCATGTGCGGGCACACACATATACATACAGCCGTAGAGAGCCCCTGCCTGACCAATGGCTCTCAAATAGCCAGACCCACCTAGCCCAGCCAACTACAGCTAGAAAACCCAAGAAAATCTGGATCTGAGAAAGCTGCTCCCATTCATGTCCAGTATGAGCTAGGCACCGTAAGAGGCTCTAAGTCACACCTGAAACCCTTGAAATCACTCCAAAGTCACAGCATTTCCCTTTTTTGAGAGCAGTCATGAGTAATCCCACCCCACTTCACCCTTCGCACATGGGTAACCCCAGCTGCAAGATCCGCTTTCCGTGCAGGGATACTTTCAAGTTTCTGAATCAGAAGTAGCTGAAAGAGGAAGCCAAAATAAAAGGGAGGGCAAGTCACTCCATAAGAGCTACAGCATCCCTGGTGGGTAACACATCCCTTACCCCGGTCCTGTCACTACCATGGGCAACTCCACAAGTCTGTCACTCACCAAAGTAATCAGCTTTTGGGTGAGCATCCATCTCCCGCTCCAGACGCTGGGTTAGGGCTTCTAATTTCAATTCGGCAGCTGAGGGCCCAAGCTCAGGACTGGAGGTGAGGGTCTGGCAGGGTAGCCTCACCCTGGTGGGACTGGAGCTCTCCGAGAACACAGGCCCCAAGCTGCCATCAGGGAGCCAGCCAGGGGGACCTTCTTTACAAGATAACTCAGGCAGGATGGACATCGCTGGACGGACAAGGCTGGTGGGGCTGAGCTTGGGACCCATGCCAGGGTCTGTGCGGCCAGGCTTGGGACCCAGCCCAGAGGCCGCACCCATCTGCAAACTGTCCATGCCAGCTGGTGAGGATGACGGGGCCGAACTCGAAAGGTAAGATTTGGGTCCGTCGTGGAACCAGGGTTGAGAGTCCATGGTGGGTTTGGGCATCATGCCTGAAACCTCACTCCCCACCCCCGCGTTTCTTGGAAGAGTTTGACTGGAGCAGCTCAGGGTCATGGATGCCAAGAAAGGAAGGGTCCTGGTCTGAGCAGGCCCCGGGAGGGCCCCATTCTCTGGGCCTGGAGAAGGCAGGCCAGGGTTCACCCGCTGGGAGGAGGCAGTATTCCAAAGAGCCGCAGTCTTCTCACTGCCATGGCCACCACCACCACCATCCTGGCTGCTCTCATCTGACCTGTTGGAATTCAGTGAGGGCTGCGGCTGGTACAGGTGATGGTCCCTGCAAGGTTTGGGCAGTGATGGATCACTCCCTGGGGTACAAGGCCACCCGCTCCCTACAACCGACTTTATGCTGGGGGACAGTCCTGTTTCATTGCCCCACTTTGGGCTTCCCACGGAGAGGTTGTCATAATAGTCTCCGTGGGTGAGGCAGGAAGGATCCTCACAGGGGTCCAGCTGGTGGAGAGCAGATACCTCAGGATTTCCTGAGCTCTCCTTGGAACCACAGTCCAGGCTGCCGGGCCTCATCCCGCGAACATATAGCCTTGTCCTCTGCTCCTGGGCTGGGTACAGGAGCTGCCCTGCAGCAACGGTGGTGGTTGTCCCAGGAGCCACTGTTAAGGCAGCAAGAGGGGGCTTGGCAGCACCATCCAGGGTCAGTTTGCTGCCCATAGCAGCTTCCCGGTGGACCTGTGGGCCAGGGCGTCCCCCACCACTGACAGGACCTCGAGGCCCCCTGGGCAGGGTCTCCTCTTGCAAGAGTTGCTGCTGCTGCTGCTGGAGGTGGATTTTGGCCATCTTGGTGGCAAAAACCCTGCGAGTTTCCTCAAACTCGGGCTTGTTGCCAGCACCCTTGTCCACTCGGAAGAGTCCATCCTTGGAGGCCTCATACATGTTCAGGTCCTCGATGAACTTACTGGCCTCCAGGCCCAGGTCGTCGTACTTATCCATGTCTCAGACCAGTGTCAGGACTAGCCCAGGCGCCAAGTGTGAGTGCGTGGGGGTGAGAGAAGGGAGATGCTGGCGAAGGAGGGAGGGGAGGCGGGCTCAAGTCCAGCCCTGGACAGGCAAAGTCTTCCACCTGCCCAGCCTAAGAGTCATGACCCCAAGCCTTAGAGTCCAGTCAAAGTTGAGGCCTCAAGGCCAAAAGGGCCAAACTTGCTTCCACTCCCTTTCCCCTCTGCGATGTCCACGTGGGAGCAGCCGGTGGCGCTTTGCTCTCCAGTTTGCTGTGCAGAGTTCTTTCCTCTTTTATAAATCATAAAAGGAAAAAAGAAATAGGAAGGGGTAAAAAAAAATCACATCCTTCTTTAACCAAAGTCGAAACCCACAAGGCGGCAGCCGCTGGACGGAGGCTGGGGTAAAGCCGGCTGCCGGAGGGCAGAGAAGCGGCCCGACTGGCCCCGCCGAGCAAAGGCGGGGCGGGCGGAGACGCAGGCACGTCCGGGGCGCTCGATCCTCCGTGCTTCCTCAGGGGCCCGGGAGCTGTGAGCCACACGGTGCAGGAGCGCGGCCCGGGGCGCACGGGCCGGCGGCGGCGGCAGGAAGTTCACTGCAGCTGGACGGGCGGCCTATTGTCCGATGGCGAAGGTGGCTGGGTGCGCGCGGGCCGGAGGCCGGCGGGACGCGGAAGTGAGTGCGCCGGACGCCGACTCGCCGCTCGCCGACTCGCCGCTTGGTAGCCGGCGGGGCAAGTCCCGGGCCTGCGAGGAGGCGGAGGCGGAGACGGGGGAGGTGCCCAAGGGGCGGGGGCCGGCGCGGGGGCGGGGCCGGCGCGGGGGCGGGGCGGGGCGGGGCGGGGCGGGGGCTAGGGTGGTGAGCGCCAGGGGCACTGCGCTGGGGAGCTGTTCCAGCCGCAGGTCCCGGGCGGGGCTGGGGAACCCGGAGATGTGTTGGGCGGTTCAGTGTTGCAGCCCCGGAAAGGCTCAGGGGTCCTGTTCCCAACGTCACCCGGTGCGAGACCGGGATCGGCTTGGGCCCTCCAAAGCGGCTCGTTCTTGCCAATGCTGCCCCAACTTGAAAGAGGTACATAGTTGGAGGCTGACCCACTGCCCTCTTTGACTAAAAGACAGAGCAGGAAGTGTCCAAAATGCCAGTGTGACCACGGGTGAGAAGCCAGGTCCTCTGAAAAGGGAAAAGGAAAAAGTCATGTTCCCCGGAGTACATGTTTAAAGTCCTCAGTGCTGTAAAAAAAATACATGTATGCGTATGGGACCTCCTGAGCTCCAAGTAGATCAAGAAACTCCGTGTTCTTGGTCATTCCGACAAGGCCCTGTACTCCTAGCACCAACTCCATGGCGACCCTGAAAAGGCTTCATTTCTCACACAGCAGCCGGAGTGGTCCCCAGGCAAATAGCAGAGTAGTCACTTAAACCCCAGGGGTTTCCAGGACATGGATCGAAATCAACTCCCTGCACTAGCCTTCCTGCCATGGCGGGCCCTACCAGGCCCCAGCCTGATTTGGGGGCCTTCCCTCCCAGGTTCAAGCTGCAGGAGTTTCCTGGTGTCAGTCCAGAATCTGCCCTTGAACTTCTTCCCTGGCTCATCCTTCCCATCTACTGAAAGCATCTCCTCGAAGCCCTCCTTTGCAGCGTTCTCTAATTTCTGACCAGTTCTGATCAATTCAGAATTTTTCATCTGACATGTTTATGTTGACATGTGGGGTTTTTGTTGGTAGATGGTTGGTTTTCCACCCCATTAGACCATATCTGTATGCCCAGTACTTGGAACAGAATACTGATGGTTGAATAAATGAATGTTGTGTCAGAGGACAGAGAAGTGTTTTGTATTCTGTAAACTATATAGAATCCAGGATTGTGGTTGTGGGCCAATAGACTGCAATCACCAGACAGCTTACTGAAAATGCAGAACCTATTTACTGAAACCAGAATCTGCATTTAAAAAATTCCTCTGTTTTGTTTTTAAAGTTTTAGAAGCATTTTTTTTTTTTTTAAGAGAGGAAAAGAAGGGAGGGAGGAAACAACTTTATTTATTTAGTTGTTCATTTTGGTTTTTCACCCAGACCCCGGGTCTCAAACCCCGGTCCTTGAGCTGTGTATGGTCTGCACACCATTGTCGTGGCTGCCTGAGCCACAGAGCTCACCCCTGTGTTGACTTGTACAAAAAGTTTGAGAAGCACTGCTATAAAGAACTATATTAAAATGAAGTATTTTTATTTAATTTTTTTTATCTATAGAAGTAATCTGTGTTTTGATAACTATATTAAAATGAAGTATTTTTATTTAATTTTTTTTATCTATAGAAGTAATCTGTGTTTTGATAATAGCTTTGAACGATACAAAGCTATAAAAACTGGCAGGCCCTGGTGGAGTAGCAGCTAGGCCAGTCACTTCTAAAGGAGCCCAAGCCACATAACCCCTGGGTTCAAGTCCCAAGTCTGGGGGGAAACAACCAGTGTGAACAACTAAATTAAAAAAATTTTTAATGAAGTGCTTCTTCCTCCTCTCTCTTCCTGCCTGCCTACCTACTCCCCTTCATTTCTGCCTGCACGGTTCCTTTAAAAGAATAAACAATCTAAACAAAAGAAAGTAACAGCAACAAAGGTAAATAAACCTTTTTTAAAGTTGCCCACAATCCCCTTGCTCACAGGTAATCATTAGTAAACAGCCCTCAAGTATTCAATAATACGTGTTACTTAATAACTGGACTAACTTGCAAACTGAGGGATTTGATTATGGAATTTCTGGAACAGCAGTTCTCAAAATACGGCCCCAGAGCCAGCAGCAGCACCATCACCTGGAACAGGTCGAGATCAGTGAGAGGTTCCCAAACTTGAACATGCATCAGAATTCCTTAGGGTGTCTATTGAAACACCAGTGATTGGGATACACCCCCAGTTTCTGATTCAGCAGCTCTAAGGCAGAGCCTAAGAAGGAGCTTGTCCAACAAATTCTCAGATGATTCTGATGTTATTGGTTCAAGGACCACTCTTGAGAACAGCCATTCTGACACTAGCTAGTCTGGTGTCACATGTCCCATGCTTCCTTGGGGCATGGTGGCAGTGACCCTTAGTACACAGAGGAGTGAGGGCTCCACATATTTCCTGACCAAACTAATTTGTTCCCTCTTTATCATTGGGAGAACCTCATACCTTTACAAAAAAGCTTATAAAGATGGCATCCTGTGAGGTCAAACCACATATTCTACCACTGTGAGAGGGTACTGGCAATGGCCAAGAGGCTGCTGGATATTTTCTGCCACTATTTAGTACTTAAAAGATGCTTAAAATGTGTTCCCAACATTTAGAATCCCAGTTGTGGTTATTTAGCATAGGCTGGTTTTGTCTGCTCTGTATGCATGGAAACATCTACCTCAAAAAAAAAAAAAAAAAAAAAAAGTGTCAATACTTATACCATTAGTTTAAGAAGCAAAAACTAAAGAGTTTAATGTTTTTCTCAATAATAGGCAGGGCATGGATGGTTTTGTTTAAGTGCTTCAAATAATGTTTCGTTCTGTTTCATTGAGTGAGAAATACCATTTACCAATAAAGCTATTCCAAGGCAGCGCTCATTCCCCATGACCCTAGATAACAGGTATCAACATACAACGTTCCTTTAGTCTTTCATTTTTAAAAGGAAAGGTGCAGGCATGAATAAAGGCGAGTAGAGGCAGGAAGGGAGAGAGAAGAGAAAGAAGCGCTCTGTTTTATTTAGTTGTTCATCTTGTTCGTTCCCCCACCAGACCCTGGGATGCATACTCGGGACCTTGGAGTGTATGTGGATTGTGCCCAACCTCTAATCCTTTGGTCTTGACATCTACTTTTATGATACATGGATATAAAAATCACTTTCCCATGAACACATAGTGAAATGTGGCATTTTCAACTTCACCTCCTCAGTCTCAGTGCCATTAATCAGATCATGTCCCTCCCAGCTCCAGACCTTCCACAGCATCCTGAGACACACTTAGAGTAAGATCCTCCCCTTGGTGTGCCCTGGTGGAGCAGTGGTTAGGTCAATCACTTCCGGAGGAGCAAGCTGCATACCCTGGGTTCGAGTCCCAGGGAAAACAATAAAAAAAAAAAAAAAATCCTCCCATGACTCTGTGCTCTGGCCTCTGGGCCCTCTCTCCCTAGTTTCTTTCTATCCCTCCTTGCTTACTTCACTCAGGCCACACTGCCTGCCTCGCTCTCCTGGCCTTGTTCCCACCACATATTCACTCGGTCAACAAATGTCATTGAGCACCTATGAAGCTTTGGGCCCTTTCCTGATGCAGAGATATAACAGTGAACAAAATAGACACTTCTGTCCTATTTGGGTGGGGGCGGGTGGCAAGAAACAAAATAGCTAGATGTCTTATAGAGTATATTAGAAACCGATGAGAGTCCTGAAGAAAAATGAAGCAGAAAGAGGACATAAGGTGGGGTCCAATTTTAAATGCAATGGTCATGGAGGGTGTCCCCTGAGCAAAGACTTGAAGAGAAGCAAATGGAAGGAGAGATGTTGGAGACTGCCATCTGGAAAAACAACTTTTCCAGGAGTTTTGTAGATAAAGTGGAATAGAGGGGAAAGTATCATTAAGAAAGTGTTTCTAGATTCTTTTAGAAGATGGAGCATGGTACCACATGTCCCTGTGCAGGTGGGAATGATCCAATCAGGTGGCCGTTGGAAGAAGGAATTGCTAACCTAGGAGAGAGGAGAGAATTTGGGAGTCTCACCTGGAGGAGCAGAGAGGGCCGGCTGCTTTGCATATTCATCTGTGGTAACTAGAAGGAAGGACTTGAAGAATCAAGTAGGTAAGTACATAAGGTTTGAATCTTGGAGTCGAGGTAGGTCTGATTGTTTTCATTTTCTCAATGAGCTAGGAAGTGAGGACAACTAGCTGAGCTCCAGGTGGGGGAGTTACTGCTGGGAAGCATCAGGGAGGGGCAGGAAAGAGTGAATGGCCTGGGGAAGACTGATGGAAGCCTGGAGTCTCCTCCTGTGCTCCCACCCCGCACCCTGAGACTGCTGATGACTTTCAGTCAGGCCAGCCAGCACAGTGCAGCGGCACAGAGGTGGGTGTGGAGTAGGTGGAGAGTTGGGTCTAACCAGGGCTGACTTTTGCCAAGTGAGTGCCCTGAGTAACTAGAATACCCACATGACTCCCTTCCTTACAATCCTCAGGTCTCTACTCAACGGTCATTTCCCCAGGAAGTCCTCACAGATACCTCTCTCCATCCCAGTTCCAGTCTGACACCAAAGTGAACTTCCGTCTCCTCACTAGGAGGCAAACCTCCTTTTGTTCATCGCTAAATTCTGGAACAGTGTCTGACACATGGCAGGGGCACCCAAAATGCTTGGTAAATCAATGGATGAGTCATATCCAAAAAGGAAGTATAGATGTTACTATCTGTAAGTGGAAAAATGAATTGGACTTACTAGTGACCCAGATTTGCAGAAACAAAGAAAGGAGGCTGTATTATTACTCTTGTAACTTTGGATGTCACTGGGAATCTTCTGTAGTTATAGTTTGATTACCTGATATCAAATATTTGAGCTATATCATATATCATGCTTCTTGCCTGGTCAAGAGTATGACTCTAGAGAAATACGTACGCATGTGTGTTTGCACATAAAAAGGATATTTGACTTAATATCTGTTTGCATGAATACATATGTTTGTATATAAATGTGTGTGAAGAACGGTGGAATAAAAGGCAATTGAAAGATGTTAATCTAACAGAGCATAGGCAGTAAATGGTGCTCAGACAGCCTATGAATTAGCAAGGGGCCTAGGAGGCAAAAGGCCCCTATTTTTGGACAGAGCCCTGCTTATTTTGCAGTTAACTGAAAGGGCCTTTCTACCACTTTTGCTTGGCTACAGGGAATGTCCCTGCACACAATGCTGTGTGTGTCCGAAAACTAGAGGGCCACTTCAGGGAGAGTGCTGAAAAGAATCTTTATATTTCTGCCAGGAAGATGGAGGAAGAATGAAGAACCCAGGTTCCTTTGGGCTCTTTCCATCCCACTGATGTCTAGAGCAGGCCAGGAAACCCTGGCCCCTCCAGGTCTGTTTCCTGAACCATGAGCTGATTTGGCCCCAAGTTTCACTATGGAATTATTGCCTCATGAATAGAGAGAAGCAGCTGCAATGAAGGCCCTTTCCTGGTGGTTAGAACAAGCCTTTGTGTCATGACTCGCGGCCCTGGAAAGCTGCCAGGCTGGACCCTGTATCAGAGTATGACCCTGCAATGTGTGTGCAGCCATTGCCAGGGCGCCGGTGCCCCCCTTCATCAGTCTTGGTCCCACACCCTGGCTCTCCCACCACACAGGATGACCCAGCTGGAGGCATGTGCCTGCCACAGGGCCCCATGTGACTCCCCACACACAGCCACAGGGGAGGGAGGCTGTCCGCTGGCCCTGGCCCAACCCCTCCCAGAGCCATCTGCTCAGAACAGCATGTTGAATAGGCCACGATGAACTGGAGTGCTGATTTCTGAATCAGCTCCCATCTGTGCTTATGCGTTTTTTTTTTTGTTTTTTTTTTAAAGCAAAACATGTATCTGACTTAAAATCCAAAAGGTACAAATGTGCACACCATAAAAGGAAAGTCTCCCTCCCACTCCTGAGCCCCAGCCACAGGTGCACCTCCAGACACAGACACCATAATTTGACCCAAGTACATGAGCATGTACATTTCTTTTTCAACACAGAAAGTAAAAGTGGGCTCCCCCTTGCTTTTTGCACTTGCAATACTCTTGGAAATCTTCTCACATCATTTCACATGCAGCTGCCTCATTCTTTTTGAAGACTGATATTTCTCTCTGGTGAGTCATGGATTTCTTAACCAATCCCCTATTCACAGACCTCTAGGCTACTTCCATGCTTTTGCTATTACATATACCATAGCAATGGAAAACTTATAAACCATTTCACACCTATGCCCCTGGGATAAACACCCACAGCATAGGCATGGACACAAGAACTCCACTATGCTGCTAAAATGACTTGGGTTTTCTATCGACACCAAGGAGGCCTGCTTGTTTTCCAACTACTATTCCACCAGGACACGCTAGTGACTCCATTTTGAATGGTGCCATCTTAGGCCCATGACCACTAATTGCCTTGGCAAGACACAGGGCTGGAGAGAAATCAAAGAGGCCAGTTGAGTGATCAGAATAGAGGTCTAGTTGGATATGAGATTTGGAGTCTCCGGTGTTTGAAGCTGTGGGCCTGAGTGCACTGGCCAGAGGGTGTAGTTAGAGAAGAATAGACAACCCAGGACCAAGTCCTACAAAGTTCAAAGAGAGGGAGAATAGGCACGCCCGGGTGGAGTGATGTTTGGAGTAGTCCACATGCATCTCAAGAACCTGGGTTCATGTCTCAGGGTTGGGGGAACAACCAAGATGAACAACTAAATAGAATAAGTAAAATATTTCTTCCCCCTCTCTCTGCCTGCCTCTGTTCACCTTCATTCCGCCTGCACCTTTCCTTTAAAAAGAAAGAGGGAAGAGCAGAAAACGGGGCCAAGGTGAGTGATCAGGGAGGTAGGAAGAGAACAGAAAAGAGAGCATGTCTGCAAAGTAAGAGGAGAGTTTGTGGGCCTAGGTGGTGTAATGGCTATGTCTGCTGCCTCTGGTGGGGCTCAGCCCACACACGTCCCAAAGACCCAGGTTCAAGTGCTAGGGGCCAGGGGGACAACCAAGATGAACAACTAAATAAAAGAAAAATGCTTCTTTCTCTGCTCACCTACCTGCTTCCTCATTCTCCTTTCCTTTTGAAAAAAAAAGAAAGAAAGAAAGAAAGAAAGGGCTTTGCAGTATGGAGATTATTTACAGGTCATTTTCAGTGTAGGGGGAGCCTGATCTCCCCAAGCGCTATGGAGGTGGGGCTAGATCTATTTTATTTGGATAATAGAGAAATCAGGAACTCCTGAAGACCTGAGGACTTGGGGACATTTGTGTTACATTTGTCAAGCAACATCAAGAAGAAAAAAAATGCTTGTGACTTTTTTTTTTTTTAAGGAAAGGTGCAGGCAGGAATGAAGGTGAGTAGGAGGCAGACAGGAAGACCAAGGAGGAAGAAGCACTTAATTTTTAATTTTTTATTTAGTTCTTCACACTAATTGTTTCCCACTCCTTCCCTCCCCACCCCAGACCCAGGACTCGAATAGGGGTATGTGGTTTCTCATTTGGAGGCGATTGACTCAACCACTGCTCCACCAGGGCACACCTGTCTGGGACATTTTCATTCATCCACACGATTGGGCCACGAAAGAGGCGCCTCACAGCCTGAGGGCAGCTGGAGGAACACCCTAGAAGCTGCTAGAGAAACTGTGACTGAAGGATCTATGTGTGAAGCAGTTCCCCATCTGCTGCCTGGGAGGAGAAGTGAGCTGTCCCTTGGGGAAGTAAGAATGCCCTGCTCATTTCTGTCTGCCTGACTTCACATCCGCTGACGTCTTCACACCCACTCTCCTTCCCATCTTTTACGCTGCAGCTTTTCAGGAGATAAAAATGGAGCCCCAAGGCCAAAGCTATGTGTCATAGATGGTGAATTTGGCACCATCTTCAGGGGAACTCAAAATGGGAAATTTTTGGGACTACAAAATGCTCATAATTCTCTCAACCTATGTTTAAAAAAAAAAAGACAAAAAAACTAACAAAAGCATGACAAAGTTTTGCTCCATGATCTCTGAGAGCTGTGGATGGGCCATAAGACAGCCGTGTCCACAGCGGGCCACATGGGAGGGCTGACTGGAGCCACAAATTTGTTTTCTTGTCAAAATAAATGATCCTTTGTGTTGAAAATGATTTCAGTCTGATTTCCTCTGAGGACATCCAACCCTCATTGACGTTAAGGAGCCACAGGCGAGCTGGTGGCTGGGGTGGGACAGCTGCCTCCCTCCTGCAGCCCCCACCCACTTGGGAACGAGCAGGTTTCTCACCCTGGTAGGAGTCAAACTGGCAGAGAACTGGGCTATGGCCTTTTGCCGGCTGGCAGGCCCTCAGATCTCATGCTTCCTACGGTTGGGAACACACACTCACCTGACTCCAGGTGGTGCACTCTGAACCCAGGTGTGCGGAGGCCACACCCCCCACAGGCTTCCCCCAAACTTGGCTGAGCAAGGCTGGTCCATTTCTGTGAAATGCAGGCCTCCTCTGACCAGCAACTCTGACCTGAGGAATCCTGTAGACAGCAGCCTCAGGCTTCCTTTTTTCTCGCCTTCACAGGATCAACCCGTATAGAGTCCAAGGGCTCTCCCAATCTCCTCTGTGCCCTGTTGTCCCCCCACCCCCCATGCTCATTCTGTTCAGTAAATCTCTTGCACGTCTAATCCCTTCTTGCTGTTTGTTTCTCAGAGAACCCAAGGGAACATACCTGGAGCTTACGGGCATGGAGGAAAGGGCGGCGCAGTCCCCGTGCTCGTTGCCTGGAGGGCAGCTTCGGTCTTATGCCAGTGCCTGTTCAGATTTGGCGTCACCGCTCTGCCCTCCACCGAAGAGACACCCTGCATCGCACGCCTTCGGGGTACCTGCTAAGGAGGGCTGACCCGGAGCCCAGCCTGTCTTAATCTAAGTCCACCCAAGGAACTGTGCCTTCCCCTCGCAAAAGCCTCACTGAGTTGACGAGGCCCATGTTCTAGGAGTGAGTTACCTGTGACTTCACTGAAAACATAAAGGGCATGGCGGGGTGGGCATTTCCTCCTCCTGTTTGTCAAGGATGTAGCATCTGTCGACCTTCACCAGGGATTCCAGGTGTCATGAGGTTAGGGAACAGGAAAGGAGAAGGAGGAGGGAGCAGGAGGGATGGTGAGGGAGCAGGGTCATTTTACTATTTATCATTTTTCTAAAAGGTTGGAAAATTCCTGTTGCTTCACATACATCTCAGCAAATGGAGTTGATCAGATCTCATCTCAAGGGGAGGCCATGGGACTCAGTGAGCAGAGCAGAGATGGCAGTTAGCTAGAGAAATCTGACAGAGAAGAGCAGCGGGAGACCTAAGCTGGGGCAGTGCCCTCGCATGCATATTCCTGGAGACTCAGAGTGCGACCTTATTTGGAAACAGGGTCACTGCAGATGCAATTAGTCAGAGAGGTCATACTTGGAGCAGGTTGGGCTCGTCCCATAGGACTAGAGTCTTTATGAGAAAAAAGACACATTAGGTCATGTGATGACAGCAGCCAAGGCTGGAGTGATTCCGCCACAAGTCAAGGGAGGAGGAGGCGAGGATGTCTCTCCTCTGGCCTCAGAGAACGTAGCTCTGCTGACACCTGGACTGTGGACTTCTGGTCTCCAGACTGCAAGAAATAAATTTCCCTTGTTAAAACCACACCATATGGGGGACTTGCTGCAGCCGCCTCAGGAAAGTCACACAAAGACTCAGCACGGTGGTGGCAAAAGTGGCCCGCCCCTTCATGAATATTCAGGACTCCCCTCCATCCCATGCAACATCTGGAAAAAGCATTATAACAATATTTCATTCATTCGTTCAACAATCATGTATTTAGCACCCACTCCGTGCCCGGCCCTGTGCACAGGTTTTGCCGTGGGAAATAAAATAGATGTGTTCCCATGGAGCCTCCCCAGAGCTCAAGGAGACATCAGACTCACTTGGAACAATCACACAAGTGCAGGAATAATTATAAGTTGTAAAGAGTGCCTGGAAAGAAAAGAAGGCATTCCTCTGAGGGCAGGAGGGCAGGGGACAAGGCTTGGTGACATGTAGGGGTAGTCAGGGAGGAACTCTAAGGAGGGAATTTAAGTGGGAGTGTGTTGGAGGCTAAGGGGACAGGTCCAGGGAAAGAGCCCTGGACACAGGATGGCAGGGTGGGGGCCGTGCTGAGGACAGAGAGGTGCTGGGGCAGGAGCTGAAAGGGATGGGTCAGTCTGAGGGTGGGGGTGGGGAGAAATGCAGCCTCCCAGAGCTTTGGGGGCCAGATTTATTCTAAATTCAATCATAAGCTCTTGGGTAAGCCTTCACCCCAGGTCATCCTGGCAAGTGAATTTAAAAATAGGGAGAAGGAAGGGGAGGGAGGAAAGGGTCGTTTTCTCCTGGGAAATGTGTGTCACCTTGGCTGAAAATGCGCCCTCCAGCCCCTTCTTCAAGTGTGTTTGTACAGACCTCACACTGAGTCTATACTTGAAAACAGGCCCACATCTGGATTCCAAATTGAGAGGAAATGAAGGAAAGCAAAGTTAGAGGGGCCCCCCTTCTACTCCTTATAGTACCCTAACCCGCGAGGTCCTCTCTCTAAGGGGTGCTGGGTGGCTATGTAAGACTTGAATGGATTTACCCTTACCTGGGGCAGTTCTAGAAACTAACATTCTGTGGGGCTGAGAGAAAGAGAGACAGAGAGACAGACAGAGACAGAGGGAGACATATACAGAAAGACAGAGACAGAAAGACTGAGACAGAGATACACAGAGACAGAGACAGACAGAGATACAGAGAGAGACATGGAGACAAAGAGACAAATAGAGACAGAGGGACAGAAAGACACACAGAGAGAGACACACACACAGAAAGACAGACAGAGGCAGCGAGAGACACAGAGAGACAGAGAGAGAGAGGAGAGATGGGCTGGACCCCAGAGGCCCTACCGCTCTGTATCAGTGGGTATCCTGTCCCTGTTCAGACAGTGGGAACCTGGGAGGTATGAGCAGAAGGTGGAAGAGGGAGAAGTGGAGGGTCACAGATGATGGCAGACCTCTCCTCCCTCATTCTCCAACAGGGCTCAGGGAGGCCAGGCTCTGGAGAAAGTGCGGGCCTCTTCTGCATCCCAGAGTGTCCCAGCCCCACAGGGCATTCCGGGAAAGTCTCAGCACCTCTGGTTTTGACTGAAGGGCTCACTGTTTTTATTCAGCAAGTGAAAGTATTTGGGCCTCCATTGTTGTTCCGCATGCCTCTCTTCTCTTTATTCCATAGGTATTCCTGCACCCACTTACTCATCTTGTCAGTTAATACTCAAGGCTATCAGTATTCCTGAACCTGCAAGTAGTACTGACTTCAAATAAATGCCAAATCCTTACCAAGGTGACACTGCCTCCTGCTCACCTCACCACAGTCCCCTGCCCTTGCTCACAGTGTCCCCACACTCTTGCTTTTCAGCTCTTCACAGATGCTGAGTACGTCCCTGTCACCAAGCATCTGCACATGCTGTCCCCTCTGCTGGGACCAGCCTTTCTTCTAGGGTTTTTGTTGTATTGTTATTGTTTTAAGGAAAGGTGCAGGCAGGAGTGAAGGCAAGTAGGCAGGAAGAGAGAGGAGGAAGAAGTGCTTTATTTTTATTTAGTTGTTCACACTGGTTGTTCCCCTGGCCCGGGACTCACCCCAGGGGTATGCGGCCTGCACTCCTTTGGAGGCGATTGACCTAACCACTATTCCACCAAGCAGGTTCTTACCTGCTTGACTCACACTCAGCGCCTTAGGACAGAGATTTCCAGCAGTCTCCATTAATCCTCATCTTCTCCCTGCAAACAGAAGTCATATATTACTGTTTCACTTGGAAATCATCTTACTGCATGTGTTCTGGGAAATTCGTAACCACTCCTTGGGACCTGTCATTCAAACATGGGGACCATATTTTTCCTGAAATGGGTGGCCCATCCTCCCTCATCTTCATCATGTAGGGCTCATGACTATGGCATATGTGCCGATGGAAACAGAGTCATTGGAAACAAGTTTACGAGGTGAAACTGAGTAGGGGCCATCGGTCAGTAAGGAAGGCCATCTCTAGGTCGCCTACTGCTCATCTCCACTCTTAGCTAGTCCGTGATGGGAAGATAGCATACAAATTGTTTTTTCTCTCTTTAGGGGAGCCGTTAGTTCCGATCAGATAGGCATAAAAAGTTCCAATTATACTTCTCCTCCTACAGCAACCAGCCCCAGAACCTGCCAAACGAGGTCAATGTTTGCTTCCATGCCTTTGACTATTATGCTGTCTCCTTTTCATGACTGCCTGATAACGCCATGCCCATCAGGAGGGCTGAGTATGCTGGTCAGCACACTCCCTGCTCCAGGCTCCACTGTGGACCCAGCACAAAGCCCTGTTCTAAACGTCATGTTGACCCCCTAGCCCTCTGTGAATACATTCCTCCAGGGTTGTTTGTTCAGTCAATGAATATTTATTCAATGCTAGCTTTGACCCAACTTGCAACCATGATGTATCTCTGGGAAACAGAGAGGGATGAGACACAGTCCTTGTTCTTAAGGAGCATATTGGGGAGGGGGGGGGGTGTGGAGATGGGAGAGAGTCAAGCCTAGGTCATTGCAAAGCTATGTGGCAAAGGCATGGAGGAAGGTGTGTGGTATTGGTGGTGAAAAACCCCAACGCAGGCTGGAGGTCGCTGAAGGCTCCTGGAGGGAAGCCCTGTAGACCAGTAGTGAGGGGCCTAGTAAAGAAGACTGCCATCCAAAAATCCAGCAGGAAACCATCCAATTGCCATGCTTTTCATCCAGCAGAGAATTCCCCAGACTGCCGTTCTCTGCTCACCAGTTTTCCATTTACACAGTATCCTGAGACTATTTCCAGCATTTTCCCCTCGCAGAACACCCATTTCATCCACCCCCTGATGCAGTGGGACCATTTCTGTAATTCAGGAAATCAAAATCTTGGCTGTGTTCAACAACAACTCGCTGAAGGTAACAGAGCTCGCAGAGGGCCAGGATCAGAATTCCTAACTGCCCTGCACAACCAACTTTCATCCACAACTCTGTCACCACTTCTTGACCCCGGGAACCCCTTCAAGCCTTTTTGGACCAAGCATGAAGCCTGTCTGATGTGCTCTCATGTCTCCAAAGTGTTGTAGGGATGTTCTTCCTGACTGGCTGAGGAGCCAACCCAGGAGTCACCTTGCTAGCATATTTGCACAGATTAGAAAAGCTGCCTACTCCAGCAGTCACAGTCCCGCCAGCATCTGGCTCAGCCAGAGGGCAGCTATGAATTCCAGCCGCACTAGCACCCTTGACTGGACATTCTTGTGCAGTGTACAACCTACTAAACCGTATCTATAGCCTTGCTGAAGAGGCAGTCTGGGGATTTCAAGCTCTTTCCACTCTCCCAGACAAGAAATAAGCAGGCATCTTTGTGACTGGTATATAGGAGCCCACTACTGCCCCAACTCCCTGGTTACAGGCCCCAAACAAGCTGCCGTCCTGTGTGTTGTGCTAGGTCTGGAGACTCAAGGTTCACCAAGCTTTCAAGAAGTGGTCTCGCAGGAAAACACAGATGCCAATGCGATGTCAATAGAACGTGGTCAATGCTGTCTTACAAAGTTAACTCAAGGTATTAAGTAGACTTAAATGGAACATTTGTCCTTATTTCATTAGATTTTAAGATCATTTGCTGCAGGGAATAATAGGGAAAAAGCTTAGTTTAGATAAATCAATGCCTTGGCAGGAAAACAGACCCTGGTACCTGGAATGCCAGGTACCCACCAGCAAGGAAGACCTTGGCTGGAGGGGTTTCTGAAATTCTGCTTAAACTTAATAAGAAGTTAAAAGTTAGCCAGTTAGCTAAGACACCGTGTAACTGCATGCATAGTCTTTTGTGTGACTTCAGCTATGTGAACGATGGTTGTAAATATGGATGATTTATATCTTGTGCTTTTTTGAAAAACAACTTCCTTGTGTCACAACAATAAATACACGAGGAGTCAGACGCTCGGTATGACAGTCCTTAGAGGGCTGCTCACCCCCTGTCCCCACTTTCACTCTATCTTAGTCTCTAGTTTTTTTCAGTCTTCCGTGGCATCCTTCCTTCTCCCTTGTTCTCCTGGAAAGAAATCCCGGCAATTTGCTCTTAAATGATGATCTTAAAATCATTTGGTGGTGTTTAAAGTGCACCATTATTTTAACTACCACAAATAAACAATAGAATGCTGGCATGGTGTGCCCTGTTGGCTCAGGTGTTAAGTGCACACCTGCAGAGCAGTCCACGTGCAGCCCAAGGACTCAGGTTCCTGGCTTGAGATGGAGAGGGGGCCGCTAAAATGAACAACGAAAACAATAGAACCCTTCATCCTCTTCTTTCTTCCTTCCTGCCTGCCTTCCTCATTAAAAAAGTGCTGCCATTAAACTATGGTTCAATGTTCTGTTTTTTAAAAAGGAAAGTTACAGGCAGGAATGAAGGTAGGTAGGCAGGAAGGCAGGAGAGAAGGAAGAAAACTTTTTATTTGTATTTAGTTGTTTGTCTTGGTTGTCAACCTCCATCCCAACCCCCCAACCACCACCTGCATCCCCAACCTGTCCCAGGATGTGAACCTGGGTCCTTGGAATGTATGTGAACTATGCTCAGCTGGAGGCAGCTGACCAGGGTGTGTCACAATGTCTTATAATTTAGATTTCTCATTTATGCTTATTGAAACATATATTTCTGATGTATTTAAGTTGATCACTGTGACAGATGTCTAAAAAGGAAAATTAATACGTTAGCTAAGATATAATGTTAAAACGTGTGCGTATTCATCAGCCAACTCTTCTAAATCACTTCTCCATGCCGAGTTGTGCTGCCCATGTCTCTACACCACCCTCCAGTCCCCATATCCCTGGGGAAGTGGCCTGGCCTGTCACAATGTTCTGCTGCTTTCTGCAGGATTTTCTTTCAAGTTACTGATGTTTACTGTGCACAGTTTGCCGGGGGTATCAGCACAACCTTTATCCATAAGAACATATTTTCCCTTCAGATACTAAGTGCAGAGAATTATGCATCTGAAAATCGGTATAAGAGCAACAGTTGAGCAGCCAGAGCCTCACACCTCCTGCGAGAGACAACTCTTACAATAAGCTGCTGCAAGACTTTCCTCAGACACCCCAGAAAGGTGCCTCGTTTCTCGTGAGGTGGGCAGCTTTTCTGAGGGAGGTCTGGGGGGTGGCTCAGCATCCCTGGGCTTGAAGATCCCAAGGGCCTCTGCAGCCCAAGAGCCCATGGTCCTTGCAACGGACACCCAAGCGCCTCTCTGCTCCTCCCAGAGGTAATTGTGCGGGAAGCAAAGGGACCTGCGCCACATAGCGGCCTCTCCATGGGCCCTGCAGGGTGGGACACATTCTGGTTGACTCCCTTTAGCAATCACACCCTAAGGGTGGCTGTGGGAGGTGTCCCACTGGAATGGACATGTTCACAGTTCACCAGATCCTGAGGGTCTCGGCTCCCTCAGAGGAGACTAAGCAGCTTCAGGGTGGTGGCTCAAAGGTGCAGTGACCCTCCAAGCCAGGTTCCCTCCACCTGTGGGCTCTTGGGCACCTGATTGAACAGTCCTCCCGGCTTTCCCTTCAAGGAGCACCCCTACCAGATGATGTCTACACCTCATAATCTTCCTGTGCCCTCCCCTCCAGGAGGTCACCATGGCCTGCCCCTTCTCTTTTACTCCATGACGCTGCCCTGGCCCCAAGCTCCAGCCATTCATGAGGTCAGCTCTGTGGCAGACCCCGGGCAAGCTCCTGACCAGCTCCCATTGGGCTCCATAAAGCGTCCTGGTCAGTCTCCTTGCCCCCAGTGCACACTAGTGCCAGCAAGTTCTCACCAAACACGGGTCTCTGATCACACTGCTCTGTAGCCTCGCCCCTTCAGTTGCTCCAGGCACCCAGGAGCTAGCCTGGCAGAGCGGGAAAGGTGTTCTGGGGAGGGACAAGCCCATGGGAAGGCTGGGAGGGAGCTGCGGTGCTGCTCCCCGAACACCTGCACATGCTTCTGGGTGCCTGGAGCGAATATGTGGTGGTCCAGGGCCGACAGGGTCTGGACGCCAGGGCAATGAGAAGGGCTGGGGTACTCTGTCCACGGGGGTCTGGTGAACCATGCTGGAGCAGCCGGTTTTCCAGAATAATTGAATGGAGCTCTTCTAAGGACTGTGATGTGTATTGGAATCACCGGGATCTTGTTGAAATGCAGATTCTTTCTGATTCAGCAGGGCTGGGGCCAATGCAATATTGTGCATTTCTTTATTTCAATATTTTCTTTTTAAGAGAGGAAGAAAGAAAGGGCAGGAAGCTTTTTTTTTTTTTTTTTTTTTTAAGAGAAAGGCAGGCAGGCAGCAGGCAGGAAGGGAGAGAGAGGAGGAAGAAGCGCTTTATGTAGAAATTCATTTTAGTTGTCTCTCTTCCCCCCACCACCCTGGGCTGTGAACCCCAATTCTTGGACTGTATGTGAACTGTGCCCAATTGCAGGCTTAATGTCTGAGCCACCAGAGTGTGCCGAGCAGCAGTTTTAAGTAAGGGAGAGAAAGAGGAAGTCTATTTATTTATTTACTATTTTGGTTTCTCACCTTGGCCCTGGTTTGACTTTACATGGTCTGAAGTCTAGCCTTGCTCCTGGCCTGAGCCGCAAGGGTGTGCCCGGTAATGTGCATTTCTAACAAGTCCCAGGTAGTGCCAGAGATGCCAAAGTACGGTGGGTGGGTCAGAGTGAGTGTCCTGCCTGCTGTAACAGACTATCCCCGTGGGCTGGTTTTCATTTACTCATTCACACATCTATCGAGCACCTACGGCATGCCTCTGCCATAGCATAGACAGTTGAAAAAGGGGTAATCACGAAAGTATCATTGCTTTGTTTGCTTCCTTTTTACATAGTGTATTAGTATGATCTTCTACCATTTCTAATTCAAAGAGGAATAAGGTCTGCTGATGTTCTTGGTCTGAGATACAACAGAGAATAGACCTGCTATAAAGAAATAAACTTTAGCTGCAAACTCCCTGCCCTTGATGCTGGTATCTGGAGAGGAGACAATGGGAAGACAAGATAAAGATGCAAAACGTATTGTTTTGGCCAGGGGGTAGGGAGCATTGCGAGCGGGCTGGTAACATGTGGGATGGAAGGCCTTACAAGAGTGGAGCCCAGAAGGAGGTCTGTGAATGAACTCTTAGGAGATTTCTCTGTAGAGCAGGCTGACCATACATAGCTTCATGGGACAGTGCCATTTTTTTCATTCTTTCCCAACGTCCCCTCATTTTATATCAGCGTCAATTGTTTCCCGTTGTTAATAAACTAGGGCTGTCTTTAACGTGGGGCAAAAGGGGTAGCTGAGTTGTCCCAGTCCCAGTTGGTTAAGGGGTCCCCAAAGCAGCTGCCTCTTTTACCCCGTGTTAAAGAAGGCCCTTGCCTTCTGCAGTGGACCACCGGGCCATGTGGCCCCTGCGAGGGAACAGGGAGTGAGGGAAGAGGATTCCCCGCACTCACCTGCCTGGTTCTTCAAGGGGAGCAGAGCACGGCAGCATGGCCAAGCAGCAGGTAAGTACTCTGGAGGTTACCTCTGGCACTGGGGGTTACTAGGCAATTCTGGCCCCGGGATGGTTAAAACTGAATATGCTTAGGCAGAACATTCACAGCAGGGCTTATTGGGGCGCCACATTTGGTTTTTGCCTAAGGTGCCAAAATCCTTGCACCTGCTCTGGCCATTTCTAGGAAGTCCCACTGGACTACACGTCATTACGATGCACTGGTCAATCGGCATCACACAGTACTTGCTTGTTGCTGGTCTTGAGGCGGGAGTGTGCCAGGTATGAGAGGAATTGCAGAGAGGTCAGAAGATTGTGGGGAGAAGGGGCTGGGTGACGGCTATCGTGGAGACATGTCTTCCTCATTTCCAGGTACACTTTGCTTAGCAAAGCACTGGGGGGACATGCTTCTGATAGTCTGTGGCCCTGTGAGCCCCTGCAGTGGCTCAACCCTGCAGGTGACCTGGTGTCTTTCTCATCAGCAACCTGCCCTTGAGCTACTTACTATTCAGGCCTGGGAGGATCATCACCTGGACAAGAGTGAGGTGGGGCGTGCCCTGGCGGAGTAGCGGTTGGGTGCAGTCCACATACATCCCTGGGTTTGTGTCTTGGGGTAGGGGGTGTGGTGGGGGGGGACAACCAAGATGAGCAACTAAATAAGATAAAGTGCTTTTTCGTCCTCTCTCTTCCTGTCTGCCGCTGCTTGCCTTCATGTCTGCCTGCACCTTCCTTTAAGAAAAAAAAAAGAGAAAACTCCCCCAACCCTGCTGCCTCTGCCTCTCCATGAACCCCACGCTCTGGTAGACCTGGGTTTGTTCTGCACCAGGAAGCTTGCCACCTGGGCCTCAGCTCACCCTTGGGGACACCTGCTCACCTGCAGTCATGAGTGACCACAGGCAAAGGAAAGGAAACTAGGAGACTAAGCTCAGCTCTCTGAACCCCTCTCCCTCTTGGGTGGCATTTCCCTCCTGCAGGGCCTTATCTCGGTACTGACATTTTCCTGGGCAGTTTGGGGAGGCCCAGGGAGTGGGGAGAAGTGTGCTAAATATCTCCAGTGAACCAGAGCCCATCCTGATGGTCCCCTGGGGACCATGATGAGGAGGTGAACCAAGGCCGTGCTTGGGTGGGTCATGATTGTGTTTTGTGCTTTTAGTATTAGTTTATAGACTTGACAGAACGTAAACATTTGGGCCGACAGGAATTCAGGAAAGTCACTCACACTAAGTGTACAGCTCAGTTCTCAAACTACGGTCAGCATCCAGATGGTGAGACAGAACCTGACAGTGCCCACCTCCACACACGCACTAGCTGGCCCTCCTGGGCAGGTCCTGATGCCTTCCCGCCTCAGTTTTCTCATCTGTAAAGTAGGCCCCTGTCTGTTAGCCTCACACTGTGACTGATGAGGATTAAGTGGGATAAAGCATGAATCATAAAGAATACTGGTCAAGTTCTAAGCCTTTTATTTTTGCACACACTAACTCACTGAATCCTCACAACGCCAAGGCTGGAACTCCTGTCCCATTTCCCCAGGCAAGGAAATAAGACTTCAAAGGGGTAAAGCACCTGCCGAGCTCACAGGGTCAGTGAATGGTGAGCTGGCTCATTTGTCCAGCTCAAGCTCTAGTCCAAGTCAGTGTTCCATCCACAGCAGAGGCTCACGTAGAAGGTGCTGTCGGAGGAGGAGCCCCGGAAACTCAGCACCTCAGGTGAAGGCGTCCCTCCAGGGCACATGTTCATCTGGGGCCCAGCTGGCCACTCCTCTGAGACCCACGGCTTTGACGAATTTTCAGGACTAAACTTCACCTACTTCCCAACTTCCCTCGTCATGTGGCTTTGAGGCTTGTCTTCTGTCAGACAAAGAAAATGTCCAGGCACCTTCCCCCAGAGCGGGCCCTTGCACACACGCGTGCGTGAGTGTGTGTGCGTGTGCCTGTGCGTGCCTGTGTGTGCCTGTGTGTGTGTGTGTAGGCAGATTGGGGGGTGAGGTGTATGCCTTGAGGACTAAAACACAGTGACGCGTTTAGGAATGTCTGACCTTTCCACCCCGAATAACCCTTCAGAAGCAGAAATCTGAAGAATTTTCCAGATTTCCTGGTAGGTATCTGGGAAGCCTACCTTTCTTTACCTTTCAAATCATCCCATGCCCTCCAAAGTAACAGAACAGTCCTGTACCCCCGTCTAGGAGGAAGGAGTGGGGAGAATCAGGGACCAAGAAACAAATCCTTGGGGCAAAAAATCACGAAGTGGGTCTGTGATCCCTCACACAGTGGGCGAGGCCCGAGGCGGGGGTGGGTGGGAGGCCTCCGACGGTCACGTTAAGACGTTAATGCTGTCTTGAATTGGGCGGCTAGGAGCGAATTCCATAGACTGGGTGGCTTGTACACAACAGAAGTGACTTCTCCCAGCTCCGGAAGACCGAGTCTGAGGTCACGGTGCCTGCGGGGTTGCGTTCGGGTGAGGCCTTCTTCTGAGGTGCAGATTACCTACTTTGCTGTGTCACACGCGGCGGAGAGCGGAGGACAGGAGCACACCCGTGCCTCTTCCAGGGCACTCATCCCATTCAGGGGGGCCCCACCCTCGTGATCTCATCTGATCCAGACAAAGGTCCACCTCTTAATAGCATGACATTGAGGGGCCAGGGTTTCAATATATGAATTTTGAGGGGCACAGAAACATTCAGTCTATAATAATAGTCAATTAAAATACTAATACAGGTACACCCTGGTGGCCTAGCAGTTTAGTACAACCTGGCATAATCCACATATATTCCTTGGTCCCCAGTTCGAGACCCAGGTCTGGGGTGAACAATTAAGATTAGCAATTAAATAAAATAAAAATGTTTCCTCTTTTCTCTTCCTGCCTGCGTACTCACCTCTTTCCTCCCTGTACCTTACCTTTTTAATAAAATAAAATAAAATATTGGTAAAAAATTAAGGTATATCCTGGAAACTAGGATGTAAAGTAACAACTAAGTAGTTGATAACTATAAGGGAGCTATTCGGTGACACCGGGCTTAGGTTCCCTCTTCTCAGCCTCTTTCTGCACATAGCTGCTTGTGTGTCCTGCACAGTGACCCCCTGTCCAGAGCCCACCTGATAAAGCCCCTCTGACCTAACTTGGCTCTGTGTCTAGTGGAAGAGACTTGACTTTTCCCTAGTGGATGACTTACCAGATCCAGTGACACCACCCTTTGGGGACCTCACTTCCCATATTGGTCCCACAGTGTCCATTACTCCCTCTCCACCCACTCCCAGTGTCTGAGGCAGGAGGAGTCCTCTCTAAGACCAGGCTCCTCCCTCTTACCCGGGGTGTTCCTAGCAGGACATGGGCCTGAGCAAAGTCGATCCCCTGACTTCTAGGTCCCACTGATGGGCCCCAAAGTTACTTCTGTCTTTCTGCAAGAGGTGATGGCTTTTGGAGAGTGGCCAGTCTCAGACTCAGAGAGAGCCCAGAATTCTCCCCAGGAAAGGGCTGAATTGGGTGCCTCAAAACCCTGGGGATGTACTTACTCCAGTGAGCAGTCTCAGCAAGCCTACCTCCCGGCAGCAGGTCAGGAAGTGTGGGTGTGGCAAGTTTGAGGGGTATACGGACCCTGGCAGGTTCTATACTTTGGGGATAATTAGAAAGCCAGAAATCAGAGCTGTCTTGGAAAAGTCAGAAGATGAAGGGGCTGATTTGCCTAAGGTCTTTGAGAAGCAATTTGGTGGAGCAGGTTCAGAATCATGGATCTTATGTGTGGTCCTGAGGAAGGCCCCTGCTGTGGTTAAGCACTTAGAACTGGGCCTGGCACATGATAAGCCTTCAACGATGACTGATGCTGGGGAATCAGGCATTGGTGCCTACACGCAGTGTCTGGGAGAGGTGTTCCAGAGGCCAAAGAAGAATGAATTCGATTCCAGGGCTTGAGGCACAGGGAGATGAGTCATGAGTGCTGGGTTCCAGGACCATGACTTCAGCAGGCCTGGCCACCACCTCCCCTACTGGGTCTCATTATCTTGGGTTCCCTGGCACCTTCCCTCATGTGGGCAGATGGGATGGAGGACTGGTGTGAGGCCAATGCTTCTGCACAATTGTTGGCCCTATCCTGAGATCTGAGGCCTCTGCCCACAACTGGCCTTTCCCTGGCTGCTCCAGGCTTTTCTGACCCCTCCCCCGGCACTGTCACCACCTGCCCACTGACCCTGGGGGAATTCCCCACTTGCTCATTGCTGGTCACTCCAGATCCCAATCTAAACGCATCAGCTTGGATGAGAGCCTTCATCCACCCACCATCTGAGCATCAGACAGGGGGCCAGCCCATGGAACAGATGTTTTCTGCATGCTCTTTTCCCAGGAAGAAAGGGAGAGCAAACTCTCATTTTGTTTATGCCTGTGCCTTTCCTTGACCTGAATGGTGTGGCGGGGCCCACAGTTTTTCTTTCTCTTTCGAGTGACTTTTTTTTTTTTTTAAAGGAAATGTATAGGCAGGAATTAAGGCAAGCAGGCAGGTAGACTGGCAGGAAGAGAGAGGAGGAAGACGCATTTTTATTTTATTTTTATTTAGTTGTTCGCACTGGTTTGTCCCCTCAGACCTGGGACTTGAACCCAGGGGTATGTGGCCTGCGCTCCTTTGAAGGTGATTGAGCTAACCGCTGCTCCACCAGGACCCATTGGGGTTCACAATTTAAGATAATTTCTCTCCAGAGCCAGATTTTGTCTGGAGGTAGCACCAACTTTTTCTACAATGTAGGGGGTGGGGGCGCCACGAATGGAATGAACAGATAGGGGTCAAAGTCCTTCGCTTACTGTCCTGGTCTAAGTAGGTCACAGCCTCTTGGGGTCACAGTTTTGCTTTTGCAGAAGGGGATGTGCTGCTTTCTGGTTTGGTCTTGTGGCCACGTCCAGTCCAGGGGCACAGTCCTGAGCTACAGGCCATTGGCATAAAAGCAAGCCAGGGTCAGAGGTGGTGTGGCTGGTCAGACTCACCCCGCATGTCATTTTTCCTGTGACTATGGCACTTCTCTGGATTCCTTCCCACCATGCCCTCATCTCTCCCGTGGTCACCACCATGGTCGCCCCACTCAGAGCCTGGAGGGCCTGTCCCCAGCTGCTGCCGGTTCAGTGGTATCCACTCTGGAAACGTCCCCTGAGCCAATGGGAGCCCAAGATGCCCAGGAAGTTATAACCCCTCACCACGCTCCCAGGAGGCGGCCCACAAAGGCTGACAGACTCAGGATGTAAAAGCCCAGCCCCTCCCAGGAGGAGGGACAAGTCTGTGTATGGGGTCACATCATGCCAGACAACTCCCCGCACAGAGAGAGCAAGAGTAAGCGGTACTTCCTCCCCAGACACTCCTCTTCTTCCCTCCCAGGAAGGCAGGTGTGTGTGTGGAGAAAGCATGAACCATGTCACAAAGCTGGACCTGGGACTAAGCCCTGGCTCAAACATTCTTAGGTTGTGACTAAGCTAATCCCACTAGACTTCAGTTTCCTTATTTACAGGAGGTGGGTTGTAATTCTCACTTGGTAGCAGGGAGGTGAGGTTTTGAGAAGAGCGGCAAAGCCCCTTGTGTGGTGTCCTGTGCATAGAGCGACCCCAGAACCGTGGCTGCCCCTTTCTCTTCTCTCCTAGGAGCAAGAGTGGGGCCGCTGGTGCAAGAAGCAGGCCTTTTTTGGCCTGTGGTCCCTAATGGGCAACTCTGGCCCAGCAGTTAGTATGGCCAGCTCAGTGTATGCGGCAGCGTGTCCATGTGCACTAGTGACCTCGAAACTCCTCCTCTGGGACGCAGTTCAGGCACCTAACCATTCAGCTTTTGGTCCGGAGGCCATCTTGTCTGTGCACAGACTTGCGAGTTGTTTCCAGGCCATAAATAACCTGCAAAGGTCAGTGGTGGACTTTTCCACTTGGCCCCAAACTTCTTCCAGCTCACACTGCTGAGCCACCTGTTCCCAGCAATCTCAGGCCATTAATCCATAAATCAGGCTGCAGAGGCGACAAGAAAGAAGGCTGCTCCACCCAATCCAGAGGCCTCCCTAGCAAATCCCAAGCTTTCCTTCCAATATGCTGGTGAGGTAATGACATGGAAGCCACTCGGGGAAGCTCCCCACACTGGGCACCACAGACAGGCAAGGCCAAGCAAGGATTGTTCTGATGGTGCAGGCTGGGTTCAGGGCTATGATTTCTAGCTCTTGGCTTTTATACCTTGCTCTGTTCCTTCTCATGTCATAATCCCATGTGTCCTTGGGCAGAAGAGGTTGGCCACAGTGGGACTTGAAGGAGATTTAGGAGCTTCCAGGATGCTGTCATGTATTTCACAGCCTTGGGCCACCACTTACGGTGAAGAGGGTCTCTAGCAACAAAGAGAAACCACTGACACATGGTTAAGGCTTCCAGAAGCTAACCAGGAGGCATGGACTTAGAACATGGGCAGTAGCTAACCACCACCAAATCCTCCACATCTACAGGTCAAATCTCTTGTATCTCCATAGGCATTGGACGACCAGGATTGACATTTGCTCCTAAGATGCATCTTTCTCTAAACTTTCTCTTCTCTTTGACCAAGAAAAAATCCCATTCTTACTCACATTAGTCATGATATTACTCATTATTAATAAGAAGCAGCAGTTCCCATTTATTGAGCTTATTATGTGCATGCACTTCACACACATGATCTCATTTTATCCTCACAGCCCAGGGCATTATGGTTTCTGTTCCTATTTTACTGTCGAGACAACAAAGGTTCAGAAGATTCTATGGCTTGCCTAGGTCACAGGTTTTAAGTGACATAATCACAGAACCTAGGTCTGGCTGACTCCAGAACTCACTCTTGTCACTAAATTGCTTTGCCCACCAAGAACAGAATGTTCCACGAGCTTGTCAGCTTCTGTTCTGTCCTCAGCTGTAAGATCTGAAGACCGAGAGATGAGAGGGGACTTCCCATACCCACCCAAACTGGTGGCTGAGTTGGGGCTGCTATTTTCGCTTTGTTGGATTCTTCTTCACAGAACACATGGAGGATGCTTTCCCAATGGGGCACCTCCAAGGACAGCTAGACACCCTGACTGGAAGGGAAAAAAAATAACTCCTCAGCCCATTCGACGCTTCACAGAATTGCACATTTTGATGTTTTCTCCGTGATTAAAATACTGCCTGGCCAATAAAAATTAGGAAATGCAAAAAAGAAAACAGGAAAAGATAACTTACAGAAATCTCAACTAATGGTCTGTGGCCAAATTTTCTCTCCTTTGAAAAGGTTAGAAGGAAAATATATTACGGTCAGATAATACAGATGGTCAGCATATGTGTACATACGCTGCTTTGTTCAGGAAAACATTTTCATATTGTCTTTTTAAAATCATCTTTTACTGGTTATGTCGTCTCCCACTGACTGGCTGCATGCTTCCACCTGTTCCCGGAAGAGGTGGGTTTAGGCCGAGATGAAGCCTATGCTATTTCCAGCTCACTCACTGGTTGAGGGTCGTGAGATCAATTTCATTTTCCTTGGTTGGCTCCTACTAGGGTGACATTTTACACAGGGCTTCCCAGGCCCGACTTCCCTGTTTTTGAATTTTCTGACTCACTTCCCCGACAGACATAACCCCAACATTGCCAGGAGCCCAGCCCTTCCACAGACTGGCAATGACCTTCCCCACCAGCCCTCTGGAATCAACACCAAGTGAGCGTGTGACCTTTCAGCCACCACCTGCTGCTGTCCTAAGAGCACTGCTGTGGTTTCCCAGCTTGACAGCTGTTAGGACACCACAGGGGAGGAGTGCCAGCCAGATTCTGCATAAATGCTGGTGTTTGCAGACATCCCAACCTTCCTGTCTTCAAGCAAGATAGGCAATTAGGTGAGAGGACTGGAAGGCACAGGTGAGTGGCTGAAGGGATCTGGAGGTCAGAAGTCATGGATTTGAGTAGTGGCTTTTCTATTTCGTTGTGGAAACTGAGCAAGTATTGAACCTCAAAGCCTGGGTTTGTTCTTATAGAGAATAATTCTTTCCCTCTAGGATTTTTGTGGGAACAAAATGACATAATACAAATAAACTTGTTGAGTATTGTTTTTTTTTCTTTTGTTTTGTTTTTGTTTTTTAACCTAATCAAGGCAGTTAAAGCACTGAGATCATCCCCCAACTCACATCCTTACCCTGGGGAATCAGAGTTTTTGTTCAATTATTCCATTATACCAGTGATGTCTTAATAATGCCAATGAATTCTTGTTTTCCAAAGTTTTATACTCTAGAGAAAAAGTTCTCCAAAGCCATGCTGGTCCGTCCAACAGCCTTGAGGCTCTGCTGGCACACTGCTCTGGCCAGATTATTGCAGATAAAAGTGTTCCACCCTCTTGTTGACCAGTTCAAGACCCCTTTGCTTCCCTTAGGAATAAATAAGACAATCAAGCCAAAACATTTCACTTCTTCTTTGTATCAGATGTCCTCATCCGTTTGCTTATATTTAGTCTCCATTTGCTGGTATATGAATGGGGCTGTGTACAATCAAGTCCGTTCTAGAAACTTTAAATACCTGCTACAGAGTTCAGTTCCCTTCGGGTCCTTGACTTTCCCAAGTCCACAAAAAATGTCTTGTTCCCAAGCCAGACTCATCCCAGTGAAGGTGAAGAAACAAGGAAAGAGTCATCAGCCATTATGGTTCAAACGCATCAGCTAACCCAGTGATTCTCAAGCTTTGCTTCCCACACAATCACCTGCACAGCTTTTCAGCTCTCTGATGCCCAAGTGCACCTCAGATCGATTACATCAGAGTATCTGGCCATGGGGACAGGCACAGCATGATGTCTGAGAACCAGTTATGTGGCTGCTGTTGCTAAGGTGCCTGAATAAATGTCACTCACCATGTTCTCTAAGTTCCCCGAGCGTCTCGCTTCGTAACATTCCACGTGGCGTGCAGTGCACAGCCAATGCTTCTGATGATGATGGAACACGTCAGTCTGCTCTTGATTAGCTCCCAGGAATGGAATACAGTAGCTACTCTAAGATCACACACGTCTCAAAGTCAGATACGATAAAGGCTTTATCAAAAAAAAAAAGTCATCTCTTACTGCAGGGAGACCACAGCTGTGACTACTTCAGAAAAAATGGCACCAGGGAACAGATAGTGATTCTAGCATCACAAAACTGTGAGATTTCCCTTCCATTTTCATCCATTAAATATTAACGAGTGGTTTAAGCCAGTTCTGGTAAAAGCACCTAGATGCTGACTTCACATGAAATCAGGATTCCCCGAATGTACCAGCCTGAGTCCCTTCCCGGCTACCTCCCTAGCAGCCAGACTGCTGTCTTGAGGCAACGCCCGGGTGGCATCGGGCCCAGTCCCCTGTGGTGAACTCGCACTCCCTAACAACTGGCTCTGGGAGCCACTTCGAGGTGGCACCACCATTTGGGGCCAACATGAGCAGACTCCCAGTAGGCTGTGGTGGCTCTGAGATTGCAACCAACCTGGTTCCACTTCACTGCCAGTAAATTGGACACCCCAAGGGAGCAGAGAGGGAGTGCTGTGTGTCATGCAGGGGAGGAAGCAGGGCTTCGCCAGGAGCCTGTGCACATGAATCAGAGCAGGCCCAGGCCCAGCAGGCATGTCCAGCTGGGCTGAGGAGGAAGCAGTCCACACAGCAGGGCCCACAAGCCACAGGGATGCTGGCAGATGACTCGCATCACCTGCCTTTCAGTTCTGAGCAATCCTAAGGCCCCAGTGTCCATCCCACATACTGGATATTAGGATAGGATCCAACTAGCTCCTGTGTCTAGCCTGAAGGCGAGGACACTGATGTTTGGTGACCTGTTCAGTGACTGTCTGCTGCTACCGAGCCAACAGTGGCTCCATAGTTGGCCTCATGTTCCTAGGGTGGCCCAAGGCAGTGATTTCTGGGGTCCAGAAGCTCCCAGGCTTCCCAAGAGGCAATGGGCTCATTCTCAAGCATTTATTTCTTCATCATGCTGCCTGCCCAGCAGTCCCTCTGGTGGCTTCACAGGCAGTTAGATGGCTTCCTTCTCCTGCCATGAGGGAAATGAGAAGCGAGGACAGGCTTGCCTCTCCCTCCCCCTTCATCCATGTTTCTCCTCTGCCGGCCCACACGCACCCTCACCCGTGCACTGGGCCACACCAGAGGCACACTGCCAGTGTCAGTCTGTCAGCGTACAAAGGTCGATATTCGAGGTATTTGTCGTTTTCCTTCCCCTGGGCTGGTCGACTGCTTCCCTTTCACCCTGGGGCAGCAGGTTCCTCAGACGCCATGCGGCACCATCACCTTGCAGTCACTCCTGCAGAAGGAAGTTGATGAGGGCAGTCCTGGGGGAGAGGAAAGCCTTCCTGATGCTGCGCCCCTGCAGGAGCCTCATGCCCAGCTCGCTCTGGAGAACAAGTTCCTGGACTTTGTCCTGGTCCCGGGCGACTTGCTGGGGCACAGAGATTTTGCCACAGGCTTTGTTGTTGATCTGAGAAGAAAAGTCAGGATAAAGCATGAGGAAGGTATAGAGTAGCACGTAGCTGATAGCTCAAGGGACAGCTGCCTTTCTCTGGGGAAGGGAATGTGGGGAAGAAAGGAGGAGAATGCAGCTTTCTTGCTGCCTAAGAGAGCAGGTGCAATTAGGTGGGTGGGATTAATGCCTGCCCTCGTCCTAGACGGAGAGGGAGGGCTCAAGTGTCGGCACCTGGAGTTAGTCCCACCTTGCGCTTCTTTTTTTTTTTCGCTAAAGGAAAGGTACAGGTGGGAACGAAGGCAAGCAAAAACAGGCAGACAGGAAGAGAGAGTAGAAAGAAGAATTTTATTTATTTTATTTAGTTGTTCATCTTGGTTGTTCCCGCCAGCCCAGGGATGCGAACCTGGGACCTTGGGATGTATGTGGACTGCGCCCAACCACTACTCCATTGGGGCCCGTCTACCTCACGTTTCTTGACCACTGCTCCCATAACATTGTGGTGGAAATTATGTCAAAAATATTTAGGATACGGTGGCTTAGGCTGTTTCCAGGGGGAGAGGGACTTTTGTGTTACCGGGATCAAGTCCAAATTCTGGGGATCAAGTCTGACTACAGGGGTGGTGACACCAGGGTTTCGCCTCCCTTTCTGGCTCCTGAAGGGGGTGTTCCTGTGTGATTAGAAATTGGACACACATCACCTTAACAGCTCTGTGTGCTTCCGGTAGGCCAGTAACAGGTCCAGTCATCAGCAGGTACTCACTGAACACTAGTTCAATAAGGACAGACTTCACATCAAATACGAACAGACACTGCCACCGAGGAACGTGGCTACATGGCCCAGAGAGCTTCTGAGTAGTTGTGCTTCATGTCTCCATCCCCTTACGTTTATTTTACCAACATCCTGTTTTTCTCCTTGGAATGTACTGTACTAATTATGAAAAGTTACTAGGAATTTCTCAAGTTTCGCCTAATGCATATTATCAAGGGTCCCTTAATCACTCACGTTCTTTTTTTTTCATATTTATCTAGAACCTAGTGGTATTTCTATTGGTTTCATTAGCCTGATCACTAGGTGAGAGACAAATAAGACAAAACTTTGCGTCCTGAAATATTCCGAAATACTGTTGTTTTAAACAAGTATGAGATGTCATGATGAGGGTCTTGGCGTTTTGAAGCTGGGGAACCAAGATATTCTATGTGAAGGACTATGGCCCTTCTGCCTTTTTCAAGGCCATATGCTTGGAATGACTAACGCCTCAGAAGAGACCCCTCATTGTCACACAAAAGCTGTGACTTAGTGAAGTCCTTGTTCCGAGTTCTTGGTAATGAAGCATAGCAGAAGCCCAGCATACTCTGCTCTACCCTTCTCTCTTTTTCTGGGGAGGGGTGCTGCGGGAGACCGAGTACGGCCTCTTCTGAGAGGCAGACTCAGGGTCAACTCCCAGGCCTGGACTCAAGCTGTGGGCTCTTGGTCTCAGGACTGCTGAGTGACGAAGGTGAGATAACCTGTGTTCGGTATCCAGCTTCCTCAGCCATATCCCGGCCAGGATGGAAGGAGCCCACTGTGGGGTCCTCTTCAACGTACCCTACTTTTAGACCCCATGAGCCTCTGTGGCTTCCTGGGGGCGCGGGGCCCCTGAGCTCTCGTTCAGGGCTGTGTCTACCTGATGAGTGTCGTTTTCCACTCATGCTCCTCCTTCTTGGGTACAAGGAACCAATTAAATGGATACCAGAAGTTCGTTGGGACTCAACACTGGGCTTGGTCTTCAGGAAGTGCTTTCAAACAGTGGCTCAGACTTTGGAAAAGTCTTCCAGTCCCATCTGGTGGCTTGCAGCCTTCCGCTGCTCCATCTTTGCTCCCTCCACGCATCTCTACAGCCAGGTGCAGGGCCTCAGCAGATCCACCTGGACCTTTCCAAGTCTACCTGCTGGGCCTCTGGCCAAGGGTGCTGCTCCCCTGCCACCCGCCCCATCCACTTGCACTCACCGACAGAAGGGCAGCCCTGACATCACTAATGACAATGACGCTCCTACGGACTGAGCGCTCCCTCTGTGCCAGGAACTGTGCCATGAGATTCTCACGAATGAACCTGTTTATTCTCACCACAGCCTGAGAGGTGGATGCGCAACCCTCCTACCCCCATTTCACAGATGGGGAAGCTGAGGCACATGAGCTGAAGGCATGGTTCTGGTCCAGTAAGTGGAAATCTCATAGCTTCTCCCTCTCTTGCTCAGACCCCCTACCAACCCCGAATCCTCTTGGGGATGGAGTCTGGCCTCCTCTCTGGAGCTACCAGTCCAGTGTTGCTGAGGGCTTCTCCCTGCCTCTGCTCCTTTTCGCAAGTAGGAAAATGTTGCTCCTCTTTCAAGGTCAGGGTCTTAAGTCCCAATTTTCAGGATGCCTTTCCACTCCCTAAAGCTGACACTAGAGCAGTTAACCATTTCCCAAACGAGTCACTAGTCCTGTTGGGCCACTGTTTCCACATGTGTAAAATGAGGTGAGTCACACATCTGCCTCCTCTGTGCAGTAGACAAGGCCACCTCACAGGGCCGTTGTGCCGGGTAAATGAGTTAGTTTCTGGAAAGTTCTTAGGGCAGTGCCTGGCCCTTAGTAGATGTTCATGATCTATTACTGGGTTTGTCACCAGTGTGCCCAGAGTAGAAGCACCTACTAGCATTACACCATGGAGCCCTCCCAATGACTGGGTAAGGCAGGCACTGAGTGTGCCTCCATCGCTTACTGGGAAAATGAGGCTTAGAAAATTAAGCAATTTACGTGACTGAGACACCCGGGATGGTCTGACTCCCTAGCTCTTAGGTCTTAGCCTCTTAACCTCGAGGCTACAGAAACTGTGTGAGTGTGTGTGTGTGTGTGTGTGTGTGTGTGTGTGTGAGAGAGAGAGAGAGAGAGAGAGAGAGAAACTCATGTGCCCCTCAGATGGTCCTTCCTGGGCACTAAGCTCCATGCAGGGTGGACAGTGCCTCTGGGCCCGGAACCCTCGTGTTAGACCCAGCGCAGTAGGCTATGGGCACAGAGGGCAGGGAATGGGCAGGGCTGAAGGAGTTACACAGAATGGCACTGTGCTGGGCTGCAGCTTCTATTTCTGGCCGTGGCCCTGAGATCACAGGGAGACAGAACACAGACCTTCACAGAAGTCCTGCCACATGGCGCCACGCCCTGACCCAGAGGTTCGCAAGTCAGGGCTGCTTGCTGGGCGTCACACCCACATTTTGGGTTTTGGCCATTTTCCCAGTGATCAAAACTAAGTTTCTCTTTGGCAGTGATCATTAAAATGGGAAAACATTTTAAAGACAGAAACTTCAGTTTCTCAAATGTGCTGAGGACAAGTCTTCAGGCACACGAGCTCTTTCTTTCTCATAAACATTACTCAAGTTAGAGATTAATTCTCTCGCTGCCTTTTGGTTTTGAGGATTATGGTAAGAAGCCCAACTACTCCCCTCCCAACAAAGTGAGGGCGCAGGGAGAAGGAAGTGCAGGGTGGAGGCAGGGAGAGTGTCTGTGAGGAGCCTGGCTCTTTGCAAACATTGACCTTCTCTCTCTGGGCCCAGGCTTTGCACAAAACAGGCAGAGCCCGGTGGGCAGAGCCTGTCTCTGGCCCTAGGTGGGGTGGTTCACGGTACTGTCCACAATTTGCAATCATTTTATTTTGTTTTCTCTTACCTTCTTATTTTCCCTACCTTTCCTACTAGGTTTTAAGCTCACTGAGGGTAAGCACCCTGTCTGACGTGCTTGATTTTGTATCCTCAGAGCCGAGCACTGTGCCTGATATAGGGTAGGTAACTCGACAATCACTCATGAATAAAGAACATGCCTGGGCAAGGTGACTAACTTCTTTGAGCTTTTCCTTAATTGAACAAAATAAGAATAGCAATACCTACATTATAGGGTGATGATTACAATTACATTTTGAGCATCAATTACCTGGCCCCATGAGTGGCTCAGAGATGTGATAAAAGGCCACCCCTGCTCTGTCCCCCTCTTCACCACATCAGCACAGTTCAGAGAAATCCCTCATAACATGTCTCATAGTTAACAAATTAAACATATTAAAATTACATAAAGGATAAGCAATGCGAATTATTTGCTCAACAAACTACTTTTACGTGTTTCAACTGACCCAGCTTACCATAAAAGAAAAGGAGAAAAATTTCGTATAGTCTTTCTGAGATGTATTTCATACAGTGAGGAGTTTCTGCATGTCAACCTCCTCGCCATCTCCCTCTTCCCCCAAAGGCCCAAGAACAGCTTCCTGAAATGCAGAGACTGAAAACACCTCAATGGGACAGGAAGACAGGTAGCACCTATGATGGAGGACAAGTTTAGTTTCTACATTTTCCAATCCCTGGGGGGCCGTGACAGTCCTATACTCACAAGCTTCTGGGAGGCGGTGATCTCAGAACCGAAGGCACCAGCCAAGGAAAGAGGGGCTGGGAAGGCCCAGTCCAGCCATGTGTGTGGGCAGGAGCTGACTGTCCTGGCTCTGGCGGCTTTGGGAGACACTCACCAGAACTGCCATCTGCACGACGTCAGGCTGCTGAAGGAACTGCGGGTCCACGGTTGGCCAGGTCTGGAGCAGCACGCCAGCATCCCAGGTGTAGTGGGCACAGAGCTTCGTGGGCACCAGTGCCAGGCCTGCAAAGTCAAGGCACAGCACATCTCTGAGGATGTGAGGCTCATGGGAGCAGGAAACGGTTTCACCCCAACACAGCCTGGATTGGAGCAGGGCTGAGAAGGTTCCCTGCAGCCACACCAGGGATTTTCACCGCCCTTTAGGGGCTTGGGCCTGGTTATAATCCCGGGTCTAGGTAGCTATTTCCCCCGGCCCCCATCAAACAGAGCTGGGAAGACAGGTGAACAAGTGTTTCTAAAGTGCGCACTGGGGATGCACCAGGATGGTGACTTCACTGGGTCTCTCTGCAGCTCTGTTGGGAATGCTGTGCGCTGCTGAGAAGGGGCTGCATAAAAAAGAGCTGCACTCGCCTCCTGGCCTGCCAGTAAACACCTGCAGTCTGACAGGGCCTCCCACCCATGCCCACTCAGGATATCCGGAGCCAGCATGCCAGACAGCAGGGGCTCCTTCTGGGCCTGCTCAGAGGGGTCCTAACCTTTTACTCTGCAGGGGCTCCCTGAAGAGGGGCTTTGGCCTCCACTGAATTAGAAAGAGGTGTTCTGGGCTCAGGGTGGGTCAAACACAGGAAGCTGTGAGGAAGGCAACCCCTTAAGCCTCACTTCCCAGGGCACCCATGCTGCAGACCCACTGCAGACCCAACACACTCCCTGCTGAGCACAGCGGGTGATGGGCCAACTGCCGGGCGGTGGGGGGCTCCGGTCTTCACCCAGGGGCTTCCATGCAGGAAGTCTCAGCCCATCTCACGAGCACAAGAGATGCCCCCAGGTACAGAAATACACACATAAGAAAAACAGATCCTAGCACTGCTAGTGTGGCCACAGCCCCACTGCGGTCTCCTTCTCGCAGAGGCTGGCCCCGGGCAGGGCAGGCAAGTGAATGTGGCTGGTGGGCTCCCCTGCACAAGCCTCATGCCAAAAAGGCTCTTCTAGGAGTGGGGGACGAGGGCTGTTTGCACACCTCCCGCTTGTCATTAGCCTTGAGGCCAGGAGATGAATTTGATAGGTCCATGGCTCATGGGACAGACAGCCTTGAAGGCCAGGCTGGGACAGAGGGAATGAATTCCACCAATGCCAGCTCAAGAACACTAGGCTGGGTATGACTGCTTTTTGTTCTACTTTCCTCAATGACAAAGTCATACATGTGACACACCCTGATGGAGGAGCGGCTAGGTCAGTCACCTCCGAAGGAGCGCAGTCCATGTACATCCCGAGGATCCAGGTTCATATCCTGGGTCTGGGGGGAACAACCAATGTGAACAGCTATATACAAATATAACACACTACTTCGTCCTTCTCTCTTTCCCTGCTTGCCTGCCTACTCGCCTTCATTTCTGCGGGCACTTTCCTTTAAAAAAAATAGAAAATAGTACATGCTCCTTGTAGAAAACTCGGAAAAGGCCAAAATATAAAGAAGAAAATCAAGTTCACCTGGACAGCATTTTTCAATGTTTTACTTTAATAGTGGACAGCTAGTAACAGATAGTCACAGATAGTATACTGTTAGATAGCAGACTTTAATAGAAAGTATAAAGATATCTGAAGATAGGTGTTTCACTAGAGAGTAATGTAACATATTTAAAGTGTTTGTATGTATAAACCCACCCCATAAAACAAAATTATCTCTACCAAGAGTATGCTGGATATACAGTTTGCATTCTACTGTTTCATGCATTTTAAAATATAAGCACTTAGAGACACTGCGGGTCCCACTCTCGACCACCACGATAAAGCAAGTATTGCAGTGAGAGAAGCCACCAAAATTCTTGGCTTCCCAGTGCACACGAAAGTCACACTTGCACTACATTATATGTCTATTAAGTGTGCAACAGTGTTCTGTCTTTTTAAAAATGGATAATTGAATTAAAAAAATCCACTTCATTGCTAAAAAAACGCTAACCATCATCAGATCCTTTAATGAATAGTCATCTTTCTGCTGGTGGAGAATCTTGTCTATCTGTGAAGCATAAGAAAATGAAGAATGCTTATAACCATTTTATGATACAGGGTGTGTCTAATATGACCTTCATTTTATTAAACATATATTTGAACACATAAAAGTCTGGAAGGAAACAAGAATAGTAGCGGTGATTATCCCTGGGACTAGAAGCATGGGTGATCTCTTTAAAAAAAAAAAGAAGACGCGTTATAGATTTTCTACAAGGAGCATGTTACTTTTGCAATTTGAAAAGATATTTATTAATATGAAAAGACTGTATTTGACAAAAATCTGGTCAATTTTTGAAACTCAACTTATTGACTAAATCTTCTCTTCTCTGTTGGTTTGTGGTTTTTCTTTTCCAAAATGTCATATGAGGGATGGTTTTAAAACCATTCTCTTCAAAGTTCCTCTAAGTGTCTGTCACTGATAGAAAAAACAGGCCAAAATGTGAATAAATGCACTGCTTTCTTTATTGAGAAAGTCTTGCTACACCAAAATGGTCTAACTCAAGCAGGTGCTCAGTGATATAGTTTATAAGCAGTTTATAAGTTATAGTTTTAAGCAGAAGCTCCTCATCCTGCTGTGGATGGTACACGGCAATTCCCAAGCAGCCACGGACTGCTCTGAGCAGCACTGGTCCATTCTATTCTCCTGACCTCTTTCTTAATTCTTGTGCTAGTAACAGATTTTATCCGTTGTAATTTCACGTGCTTTCCTACCTGGACCTTGTAACCCGGTGCTGCCAGTCAATCTGAGAACAGGCTGGGTCTTAGGATCTGAGAATCAAGTGGTATAAACGATGTATTCCTGGGGCCTAGCTAGTAATGCAGCTAGTGCCTGAGCCCTGGGGTTCCCGTGCTTATGAACGAGCTGACCCTACTTCTAACCGGTGTGCCTTTTGGCAGAAGCAGAAAGTAGCTTCCCACTTGTTCCTCAGAAGGGATGCTGTTAAGACTCATATCTAAATACAAGACAGAGGTCACAGAGGGCGATAATTGTTTCTTTATTTTAGCAGGCTGACCCAGTATGGCTTGTCCCGTGACATCAGCTGCAGCTGGAAGGATTCCAAAATATCCCTTATGGCACTTGTACAGGATGCCTGGGAAATGAAAGGACCTTGGAAACAAATGTTCTGGGCAGAAGCTGTTACCTTACGAATTCCACTTTAAAAAACAAAACAAAACAAAACAAAAAAAAACACGAGGAAGCCCAGCCTTCCTGGAGCAATCAGGATGCTTATTTATAGCAGCTTGGGCCCCTGGCTGTGTTTCCATAGAGATGGGAGTGGGGCCATCCTGCTCAGCAAAGAGGAACAGAAACGTAAGACCCCAGCTTCTACGTAGTGTTTTTGCCTCCCAGTCCTTTCAAGGGAAGTAAAAATACCCAACATTCACATGCAAATACAACAATGTCCTTTAGTGATAGGTCGGGTCAAGAGCTGGCCTCTGGGAAGCACTGGGGAAAGTCTGAACTGTTCAAGGCACTTGTTGCCCGTGGGTGGTCCTCCCCTTCACACCCTCCTCTGGGAGAGCTATTGTCACTGACCTTCCCCAGGAATAACTAAAACAAGCCTTCTCTCCCACTCTGAGACCTGGTGAGTTGAGTGCTGGGTGCTCATGGCACCTGGGGAGGACAGGTCTCTCTTGGTGGCCATCTTCAGATCACCCACCCCTACTCCTGCTCTCAGACACACACAAGGGAGGATGTGAACAGTTTATGGCATCTGACCCCATTGTATCTCACCCAGTCTCAGCAATTTCAAGGAAATGGGCAGGAAGCGCCGCCACTTGACTTTAACCTTTATCCATAGAAATGGCTCCTTTGACATTATTTTGAAGTAGCAACGTTGACATAGTACCCACTTGCATGAACAAAAACATCAGCAGGTCTTATTCTCCCTTACAATTATCACACACATGCACCTACTATGTGATTTGTATGCTTGTAATTTTGATGAAATTAATGAACACACCGTATATGTACAGCACAAGACTATTCCGAGAATATTTTACAGCCACTTTTATTTTGTGAAGAAGATTCATACCTCAAGATTACCAGCTACTTCAGCATGCCTAACAGGGGGCACGGTCACCTGGCTGTAACCTTCGCAATGACAATGATGGAAGATTTGGCGGTCAAAGAGTTAGAAACCAGAGACAAAAATCAAGACTAAAAAGTCACTCTAGAACTGTAAAAATGGCCAGAGAAATAGAAGTTAAGGGAGGTCACCCTCAAATAGTGGTGTTTTTCAGGTACCTGGGACAGACATGCACTGGTCTGGTGTGTCCCTGCTGACTGGTGCCAGGACATGGTGCCTCAAACACTGGTGGGGAAGAATGGCTGCAGAGGTCAGTTTTCGGTGTGTGTGTGTGTGTGTGTGTGTGTGTGTGTGTGTGTGTAGCAAGTGTCTATCAAAACCTTCTTCAACTAGAAATAGATGTCTTTTTCCCTTCTTGCCTCCCTCAAGGTCTACTATGTTCCATAAATCAGAATCTCAACATTCAGGACTTGTGGGTTTAGAAAGACAACTTAAAACAAACCAACACACTCTATTTTGAAATAAGTATAGATTCACAAGAAGTTGCAAGACATGTACAGGAGGCCCTGTGTAACCCTCCTCCAGGCTGCCCCAATGGAAAGAAACATCTAGAATAATTACAGTACACATCAAAACCAAGAAATTGACATTGGTACAATGTACAGACTTACTGCAGCCATTTTATAAGCACTAATTTGTGTGTGAGTGTGTGTGTGCATGTGTGTGCCTATGCACACACACAAGTGTGGCTTCATGTAACTACTCACAGTCAGGATACCCAGCTGTTCCATCACCAGGCTCCCAAGTTCCTCTTTTAGGGCCTCCACCCCTTCTTCCCAGTCCCTAACCCCTGGCGACCACTAATGTGTGTTCCCATCTCTATAATTTTACTATTTCAAGAATGTTATATAAAAGGAACCACAGCCCATAACTTTTAGAGACTGACATTATTCACTCAGCATAACCCCACTGGGATCCATCCTGGTCGTACTTGTTAGAAAGGTAATTTTTGAAGATGAGGAGGATGAAATTGTATCTTCAACTAGAGGATCACCAAGGAGCTCCCTGTTTGTTGATTTTCTGTTCTTTTACTGTCCAACAACAAAGGAAACTCTGTGTCCATCATTGGGAAATAGTAGCAATGACTCCAAATATGCAAACTTTCCTTAGCAATCAGCTGGCAGCCTCCTCTGCATGGGACAATATTCCATTACAGTTAACAAAAGGTAACTGTATACATTTAGACAGGTGTCTTGAACTCCTCATACCAGAAGTTAAGCACGAAGTACAGACTTCCTCATCCTGTTAATAAGAGATTACAAACTGCCCAGACATGGGCTGCACGCCCACTCACTCTTTAAGGCATGGCGACTATGTAGGCCCTTAGGCTCCAAGCATTTTGCACTTCTCTGAAATGTTTCCTTTTTTCGAAGTTTTTTTCCCTTCCCCCAGCTCTGGGTTAGAACTTGGGTCCTTGGACTTTAATGGCCTGCACTTTGGGGGCTGAGCTACAGAGATACACCTGCAATGTTTCCTTTTTATCCAGTACAATGCTGCCTTTTTGCCCACAGGACCCCTAATCTCAATTCTCTAGTTCTTTGGAGACAGTCCCTCCTGGAGCAACCTGCTTCTCTGGGTAACTCTGGGAAATGTAATTACTGATCATTTTACCCTCATATTCCCTTTCCAGTCATTCTGTAATCTTTTGAGGATACAGAAAGGAAACCAGAAGCTCTCTGAAAGGTCATTTTCTAGAATAAATGAAATATGTGAAAAAACTGCCCAAAACCTTGGGACGAAAATGACTGACAGTGAGGATGATAATCATGATGCCCCCGCACAATATAGTACTTTTGTTGGCAAAGGACTTTTGACACTGTTGACATCAGTTCTTACAAGCTGCTAGAGAGGCAGGAAGGGGTCATGTCCCCATTCTCTCCTGAGGGCACCTGACGCACACCCGTGAGTTAGTGACCCAGGGTGACAAGCCTGGCATGTGGACTCCTTGCTGACTGTGCTGCAGCCTCAGCTGATCAGTCAGAGCGGGGCACACATACACCCGTGAAGAGCAGGACACACACCCTTCTCACTGCTGCTTTGAATTAGGGGGGAAAACTCAGTTGCTCTGGGTTTGTACAGTTGGAAGTGAAAGGGACAGAACTTCAGTCAGAGGAGGAGACAAGTTAATCAACAAAAGAGAGGGGGCAGGTAGGAAAAGACAAATCAGCAAAATAGTTCCCCAAAGTCTGGCCTATCTCAGGCTGGGGGTTGTTTTTTCAACCTACCTCCTCTTACTTCTTCCTTTCTGAAAGGAAGGCCCACTCTTACTCTTCAGAGTGCTTTTTCTTTTTCCTCTTCTAATTAACCCTTTGAGTGTCCTGAAATTCCTTTTGGAGACTTGAACTCAAGAACCTAAACCACGGGGTGAGGAAGGACCAGGACTGGGAAGGTAACAGAAGGACTCAGGAAGTGGCTGTGGCACTTGGCTGAAACCAAGACCAGGCTGGTGATCCATTAAACCCGAGGCCCACAATTGGTCTCCCCTCCCTGCTCCTCTGCCAGCCGCCAGTGCTTATGGGATGGGGTCCCAGCTGCCCCCCATATCAGAGGAAGACCTTCTCCATGGAAATGAACACAAATTACAATGTCCTCTGCTTAGACTGCACTCCCCAGTTTTCCCACAAATGCCCAGAAGAATCTAGAACATAATAATGCTCAAGAAATGTTTATTGAATGACTAAATGAAACACTGTAGCAAAACTAAGATTCAATCTGGACCCATTCCTTATAGCAGAGCTCACAAAAGCCCCATTGGTGATGCATGCAGGAAAAACCATGAAGCAAAGTTTGAACTGGGCTAGTTTCTATCACACGTCCAGCTGGAGATTTTGTCCCAGAACAGAAGGACAGAATGGAAGGGGCAAGGCCACAGCGTGCACCTACTGGGCAGGACAGGGTCCTGGAGAAAGCCTTTTTCCCCAGCCTCCTTCCTCCCCTGACAGAGGCTGGAGGGGCACCGGAGGAGGGAGTTCCCGAAACTCCACTTACATCAGCGCTTCCTGGGAGAAATGAAATAAAGGAGGAAGATAATATGGGACAGAGGAAGAGGACGAGAGGGAGAGACGTGTATATTCCAGGATGAGAATGGTATGCTTATTCCAAATTAGATCAGTTTTGTGGCAGAACAAAGAAACACTAGGAGAGAATTAGCAGTGTGCCATTTGAAAGACTTAGCGTGCTTGGGTATGAAGGGATACGACACATGAAACAAGGAATTGTAAACAAGGGTATCCCTTCTGTTTCCCCGGAGATGTCAAGGGCATATAAGACTGCTGCAATCATACAGTTTGCCAGCGGAAAGGTAGCTATGCGAGCACCTGGGATAGAAGAACGAATCAACTTAATTTTAATACATTTTTATAAACAAAATAAAAAGACTTAACATGGTTACCAGTGCTAAATGAAAAAGCCACGTGGCCTGCCCAAGGAGATTATAAAAGGCTGTGTAGCACAGAACAGCTTTGCATCACATCACAAGGCAGTTGCCTGACAGGGCCTATTAGCACTCTGCTTTCAGGGTATTGTCTACTCACAGACAGCTGTCTATTCAAAGAATAGGTGACCATCTTATCCCTTCTAGTCCAAAGCACAGCACAAAACAGAAGAACCCGAATCACTTGGTGAAGTCAGGACATGCTCATCCTCAAACCTGACACTGTATATGGACAAGAAGAAACTGGACTTAGGAAAATGATAACATAATTCTAAATAAAACACGAGCAAATAGTATTTACCAGCATTATACGAGTCTATCATGCCATGGTGAAGATGAATTTATCGCAAGAGAGCTTAATGTCAAACCATCAGTTAATTGGGCATAAATCATCTCAACAAGGCAAAGGGATAAACAAAAAGCAAATGATAAAACTTTAATAAGTGAACAAGAGATATTAAGTAAAACATAGCTCCCATCTTTGTATGAGTTCTGATAAACAAGAATAGAAGTTAGCTTTCTTAAGATAGCAAGGACTATCTATCCTAAACCAAGAGCTGACATCAAACCTACCAGGTAAGGATTAGCTCCATATAAATGTGGAAATGAGATAAGATATTCTTTTGTCCATATTCTTTAATATTACGTAGGGGTATGCAGCAGTATAATAAAGAAAATAAAGAGACTCCAGAACACGATTAGAAAGAAGTAGAACATTTATCCTTGTTTGCCTATCATAGAATCCTAGAAAATCCAGGATGATTTTACCCCATAAAGTAAGAGAGATTTGTAGGGAATCTGGATAGAGAATAAACATAAAAATAAATTTAAAAAATTATATTCAAGTCATTACCAATCAAAAATTATAAAAGAAAATTTTTTCAGTTATAAGAGCAAAGATAAAATATTATAAAAAAAGCAGACTTTACCATTTACGATGTGTACTGTTTTTGCCCAAATTTGTGAGGGAAAAATAAGGATGCGCATTATATGTGGTAGCAGTAATTCCATATCTCTATAAATAATTTTAATTCTTTTATCATAATTCTTATACCATGTTACAATACATGCTAAAATTCTTTTATAATACAAAAAAATAGTACCTAAATATAAACAAATGTAAATTGGACTTAAAAAAATTAAAATGAAAGATTTCTTTGCTGAAAATTTGGGTCAAAAACTTGGGTGTGCATAATACACAGCGAAATATGGTGCTTGAGAAGAATCTTAAGAAAATGCAAGAAGTGCAGTGAGGAAAATTACAGAACTTGACTAAGTAGAAGGCAATATTCTGGGATGAAATCCTTGATGCAGTAAAGATGTGAAACTTTAAAATTAATTTTACATTTATCCACATTTCAATCAAAATCTCAAGGAGGTTTTGGGAGAACTTAAAACTATGCCAGAGTTCTACTAAGAAATAAGCAGGTGAGAAGAGCTAAAGTAATTATAGAAAGAATGAGGGTAGGCTAGCTTGCCAGATATTAAAACTCTTTGGAGAAAATAAATTAAATCAGAGGAACAGAATATACACTTGAAAAACAGATCCTAGAACAGAATTCAGGTCTTTTCAGGAAAATCATTTGACAACATATATCAAGGGTCTCTATAGAATGCTATAATACAATGTGATTTCACTAGCATTTAAAAAGAAAATCTCACATCCCTATTTTTTCTACTTCGAGGAAATAATCTGACATGGGAACCGAGATTTATGGACAAAGCTGTGCATGGTGAACTGTTGACGGGAGTGATGTTACACATACATTCATGGAATGGCTATCATGTACATGGACAATTAATAACAAATTAAAAATTTTACAAATTAAAACCAAAGTTTTTATGTCATCTTTTGTTTAAACTGGAAGTACTCAGAGGTGGCTTTGTTAACCGCAGGAAACCAGCTCTCACCCCACGTAAAGCAAAGATGGACAAACAGTTGCTCCATGTTCTGACTGAGCCTGAGTCTGGCCAGACAGGCAACATGAGGCCTCTGACACTGACTCCTGGGCCAAGGGCCCTGAACTCCCCTCGGACTCATCTTCCCTTTCTGGGTCTGGAGCGTGTGTGGTCCAGAGGTCCATCCTCACAGCAGCAGAGGTGTGAGCAAGAGGCACCAGGTCGGGTCACTCCGCCACACCGCATGAGTTTATCATAAAGGGTTTGAAAAGTTCATATGTTACACCTGGAATCACACCAGGCGTTTCTGGTGTTTTTCCTTCAAGTACATTGTTTTTGCTGAAGTATATTCAGCAATGACTGGGAGGGTTTCTGGAAGCTGATTTATGGCTATGCATCAGAAGCCTTAATATTTTGTACCTTTTCTGAGTAAGCTGTCACGTTTAGGTATATGTTCTAAGGAAATGACTGCACATGCAAACAGAAAAACAGCTGTTCATGTGAACACTGTCCAAAAATGGGGACTGGGTAAATCCAGACAAATGGAAAACTATCTAACCATTAAAGAATGGTGCAAAATAATATTTAATGACCCAGAAAATAAATAGCTCATGGAATATTTACGTGTGTAAATCAGGTTAAAAGAGATATTAGATGAACAATTAATAAAGAGATGATATGTAAAAAGAAATGAACTATTGGTGGCTGAATCTCAAAAGCATTTTGCTAGATGAAAAGACACCAGATCAAAAAGACTACCTATCATCCAATCCCATTTATAGACGATTTCTGGATAAGGCACAACTATAGAGCCTGAAAACTGATAGTGAGTGATGACGGGTAGAAGGGCATGGACTGACTAACACTGGAGGTGAAGGGCATGTTCTGACACCAGAGGGTGTGATGGCTCCACAAAGTGTTCAAATGTCCTTACACCACTGAACAAACACTTAAAGTGGGTGAACTTTATTCCTGCTCAGCCCTGCACCCCCATGTGGCTTCTTGAGGAAACCAATGATAGAACTGCCCCTACTTTCAGACAGTACTTAACATAAAGCAAATCCCCACGTCCTCAGACCCTTCCCCAAATGACCCAGTGAAAACCCCAAAGCTATAAGAAGTCCTTCCTAACACCTGCTTGCTGAGATGCCCGGTGTCTGGCAATCAACCCAGCCCGGAACAAGTGAGTCCCTAGTTGTCTCTGGCTGGAAGACGCCTCAGAACCTCAGTTTCAAAGGAGACACGCAGGGCCTTGGACCTGGACCCTCACCTCAGAAAGCATGCTCCTCCCAGACCCCTGGCTTGAGTTGCCACCCGCCTGTGGCCGGGGACTAAGTGTAAGCTCAGCGGAGCTCCAGTATTTGGCTCAGTATGGAGTTTATTTTGTTATCTTAGAAACAGGTCACTTTTGGAATATATAGTCTATCAAGACTGAACCGGGAAGAACTGGAAAACCTGAACAGAACTATCACAAGCTGGGAAATGGAAGAGGTGATCAAAAGTCTCCCAAAAAATGAAGCCTAGGACCAGATGGCTTTACTAGTAAGTTTTACCAAGGCTTCAGAGAAGAATGAACATCTACTCTTCTCAAACTCTTTCAAAAAGTTGAAGAACAGGGAACACTCCCAAACACTCCTACAAGGTTAACATCGCACTGATACCAAAAGCTGATAGAGACGTCACCAAGAAAGAAAATTACAGACAGATATCTCTAATGACCATAGGATGCAAACATCCTCAAGAAACAGGTCACTTTTGGGCTCTCGGTTTTCTTCTCAGAATTGTGTTGTTCTTTGGTGAAACTGTTCTGATCATCTCACACCTACTTGTCTAATGTCCATTCTAACTCTGCTTGTGTGGTATCTGGAGAGTAGTTTGTTTCTATTGGGAGATGCTGACATGTGTCATATGGGTCCCCCTCCGAGCTGACTCTAGGGACTCAGCAGGATTTTTCCTCGTCCTGCCAGCAAACTTCTCCCCAAGGCCCCATTTCAAAATCTTATGAGGACTTCTCCTCAGTCTTGTTCTTGTGCTCCTGAGGACTGCTTTTATTTCTGTCTTGTTCATCAGGAACTAGGTTTTGTCTGGTCCCTGATGACCAATGACTGGGCTTTGACAAGTTCTAACACATTTCCCAAACTACAACCTTTGGACACACTGCAATTCTCATGGGATCTTTCAACCTAAAACTGTGCCTGCTCCAGTTATGTTTTCTTATTATAAAACTCCTGTCCAAGTCTTTTAAACTGGCGCACATTTCACCAAAGACAATTTGGAGTAAGAGTGGCCACATTGGGGAAATTTTCTACGAACAAAAGGCTTAAAGAGATTTTAGATACCAAAAAAGAATAAAACCCGAATAATCCTGCCTTTACAATGAAAACAAGAAAATAGATCCTCTGCTTCTTCAAGGCATGAAAAACACTTTCCTTTGACAGAGACACTTGCTGAGACTTAGATCTGCAATTTAATGCCAGGTGCCCTTTTCTCCATCTGTCAAGAGGGACTAAATGTGAACTTTCATCTCAAAAGAATATGATAGGGTCATGATACGTGGATCCCAGGACACTGAGCTATAAGAAAGAAGGTTCCATAATGACATCAATGTTCACGTTGATTGGGACATACTGCTCAAAGGGCAAGTGTCTTTTCCCTTTGGCAGGAGTGATCATGTGGAAGAAGAAGCACCAAGGTCCCAAGAGTAGAATGCTCGATGAGGGACAGCCCATGGCCGAGCCCCGAATGTTCAACAAGAGGCTCAGACACATCCTGGTTAGCAGCCATGCGTCAAACAGGGATCCTCCACCTACCTGCCCAGAGCTCCGAGGTTACGTGAGGGGCCATGGGAGCGGCCATCACCATCAGGGCACACAGAGCATCCTCAAACTCAGCGCTGTGGAGAACAACTTTCTGAGACGCTTGCTGAGGAAGAGAAAAGAACGATGATGGAAGTGCACTAAATAATAGGGGTGAGAAAGGCCATTCATGTGCCCGAGGTCCAGAGAGACAGCAGGCAGGAAGAAACCCTCAGTACCATCCATTTTTGCTTCAGACAAAGAGCCTTCCCCATTAAATCATAGTATTAAAATAGTGGCTGCGGCAGCAACAGCAAATGTGTTAAGTGAGCATTTAGTGCGCCCTCAGTCTGAGGCTGTCATTTAGTTTTCACAACTGTCCTTGGAGGGTCCCAACCCATTTGACAGATGAAACAGCTAAGGATCGAGAGGGAGAGTAATCCACCCCTGGGTACACTATTAACCAAGTAATAGAGCCTGGATTAGAACCCCGGTTAGTCCAAATTCTGAGTTAAAATTCTTCACTGCTCTGCTAGGTCTCCCGGGTGTGGCAGGTCCCAGCGAGACAATTGGGTTTCGAGTCTCTGTGATTATAAATCATCTATCAATGGACACTCGTGGATCAAAGGAGATAAACAGTCACAGGGCTACTGACTGCATAGCTGAAGAGCTTGCTGGCAAGGTCACCAAGCCCATCACGGGGGTGTGAGAGCCTGTCTCGCTATCTTTGCAAGAGCACAGAGAATTATGTCAGTAAGTTTCTATGAGTTTGATAGGTAAAACAACAGCATCTCATTTTACATGTGCATTTCATGATAACTAGCGAGGCAGTTTTTTTTTTTTTTTTGTTTGTTTGTTTCTCTAAGTTTATTGGCTATTTCTATCTCATCTTAGGTGAATTATCTTTTGATGCCTCTTGACCATTTTTAGGTTAAGTATTTCAGCATGTTATATATTAATTATATTAACTATATATTATACCTTAACTACTATATATTATATACATGCTATATATTATATAAATATAAAGATATATAAATATTCTATATTATTATTATATATTATACATCAATTTTGCTGACATATTTGCTACAAATGTCTCCCTCAACTTTAATGTATCTTTAAATATGGTAGTATATTAAATACTGAAAATGCTACAAATATGTAATTCCTTCTACTGTTTTTAAAAGCATAATGAAGAGGACTTTCTTATGTAAAGCATTTGCTAATAGTTTAATGCATTTTTTTTCGTTTTTGTTATCCAAACAGCTAAGCATTGCTTAAGCTCCATTTGTTGACAAATTCTTGCTGGCAAGAAAAATGACACTGACATGTAGCACGAAGATGAGTCTATACTGAACTGATTTTTTGTTTTTAGTGAGGACTTCGATCTGTCTAGGTGAAATGAATGTAAAATGTTAATGAGACAAAGGTGGTATCACAGATAGGTGAGGACATCAGACAGTGGAAACATGCAACACAGCCATGTGGGGAGAGAAAGAGGTCTGAGCCTGCTCCTGGACTTGTCACTAAGCGGCCAGACATATCACCTAACCTCCTTGGACTTTAGGATCCCCAACCACAAAACATGAAGGCTGGGTTTGCACCAGACAATCCTTAAGAATATTTCAGCTATAAAACGGTTGTCGTTTGGAAAAAATGCTTCTTTAAGATAACAAAGTCACACGAAGAAGGTGATAACCATGATACTGTTTTTTGTCCCCAACCCAAGAACCTGTAGCCCACCTCGCTGGTTGGCTGGAAGCCACTCTGCCTCCTCTGGTACCAGAAATGAGGACACACAAGTCACTTACCGAGAGGGCACTACTGAGTCCCATCAGATGAGAAATTGCAGAATTCAGTGAGAAGTCCTCTGTGAAATGGGAGGTCACCTATTGGAGAAATTGAATTATTTTCTTCCAAATTCTTTTAAGCTTTCTCCAAAATAACCATACTTCCAGAAAAGTATGAAATTATGCAATCAAAGGGATTTATAATGCATCCACTCTCAAATAATCACTATGTTTCATCAGCACAAAGGCCTTTAAAATCAAGTTCAATGTTATTTCTACTACTCAAGAGATTTCTCTTCTACCCTATTTTGGACAGCGTTTGGTTCTCGGAATTTACTTTTGAAACATGGAGTCAACATGAGAGCAACAATGTGACCTGTCAGTTTCTTCCTGTATGCTTTCAGTTTTGAATGTGGGCAAGAATATAGAAAAATAACACATCTTTAAAATGTCAAGAGTTACCAAAGTGTTGAAATAACCCAATCCTATTATCTGACAGAAGAAGAGAACTTGCCAAATCCGGTGGGGAAATATGTGAGATGAAAACAATCATTCAGGCATCACTCATATTGCTAACCTCAATTCAGGGAGCTGTTTGTCTATACTAGAGTAGAGGGTGGCACTAAAGTCAAAGAAGTGCCACCAAATGAGACCATGCTGGACCCAGGGCTATTTCAGGTTAAAAAGGCCAGAAGGGAAAGACTCTGCTTTTCAATGTCATCAGTAATCAGAGTCCAGATAAGTGAGCTGGACTCTAAGTTTGAATCAGCACATCTTAAAAAAATATATCAGTTTAAGGAGCATTTGAGGTTATCTGGTGGCACCCATTTAAAAATGGTTCAGATTTCCTAAATGCCTTCTTTCAAAAACATATAACATTTTTTCCATAAAGCTTTTAAAAAGGGGAATGCCACAGTATTATAGCAGACTTTTAGATAAAACTTTCAAAGGATTTACATTGAAGAATCTTTTTAAATGATTTGGACAACACTATACTACTAAGAAAGTACCACAAACCAATAATTTATTTGCAAAAATGAACACACAGTCTTACATAGATATTGAGTGGAAAGTCCCCACTATACTGAGCATCAGGGAACTTGGGTCTCTGCTCAGTTTCTCACTAGCTGTGTGACTTTCTGTAAGACGTACAGCCTCCCATGGCTTGACTCTATTCCCTCTGTAAAATGGGGAGGTTAAAGAAGAGAATCTCCTGCCAACTCTAAAATTCTGTTTCTGTTAATACAAGTCATGTATCATCAACGTGATCATTAATTTAGTCCTCTGCTTGGATGTGTAAGTATGGAAACACGGAAAGTGGGCAGCTTCCTGAGACCCGGAGCAGGTAAATGTGAGACACCCCTTCCTGAAAGCACCTCTTCCCGTTAGAACCTTGTCGCGCTGCTCCATCGTGGTGAAGTACCCAAAGTAGTGAGATCGATCCAGCAAAGCAAGTGGGGCCACCAGTGCTGAGTTACAGAATCAACAAGGTGCCCTGGAAAGCTTCTGACCTGAGAGATGACCAAGTTCTTGTATTCCCAGAGCTTCCTGGCCTTGGCTCTCTCCTGGTCACTCAGCAGCTGAGGCCTGGGTTCCTCCCCTGAAGTTCTGGCTTCAATGAATCGGGTTACCAAGGCCCAGAGACGCTGCTGCCATCTCAGTACCCCGGGGAGCGCATCAGCTGATTTCACGTTAGGACATGAGAAAGAGAAAGTGGGCACACATGAGAACCACTGGTCTGGTAGCGCCCCCTTCTCCAGTGGACACCTGAAGCCACAGAGAGCACCGGACCCTCTATTACACTGAGCTGTTTCCGACACCTACGTATCTATGATGAAGTTTAATTTACAAATTAGGGACAGTCGGAGACTGACAACAGTAAACCATCATAAAATAGAACAATTGCAACATTTCTACTGTGATAAGTTAAGTAAATATGGTCTCTCAAAATTTCTTTTATGTAATATTTATAGACTGCAGATGACCATGAGTAAGTAAAACCGCTGAAAGTGAAAGCGTGGGGAAGGGGGATTGCTGGACCGAGTTGTGAAAGGCAGATGTGAATGGAAGGCACAATTCACTGTGCCTCCAAGGACAGGATGAAGGGTGCCCACTGGTTTCCGGTGTCTGGAGACCCAGACCAGGATGGATTCCCTCATATCTTGGAGCCCCAGATAGTTGGGGCACTGGCCAGAAGGGCTACTCAAAGTGCTGGCCACCACCGTCACTGTGCACCAGTGCACCTCCTCCTTGGTGAAGAAAGTATGCTGTGACCCAAACATCCGAGGAACTAAAGTGTGCTCAGAGACACAATGGACACATGGGTGCAAGTTCTCCTCACATGTGGAAGGGTCACGGCTAAGCTGCACTGCTCCACAGCACGGCTGCTTCAACATACTGTCCTCGTCAGACATGGGTGGATCTGTGGGTTACATATTTCAGCATGTTCCGTAGAGGAAGCTGCTGGTCTGATCTTCTGGAGAAGCTGAACCTCTGCACTTGGGGCCTGGGTCCCATGGCTAGTTAATTTAGGACCATCCTAGGTCTTCTACTTCTGGCCACTGGACAGTGTTCTCAAGCTTGGATGCACAGCAGGACCTTCTGGAAAGCTTGTTAGAAATCAGGCTCCTGGAGCCCATCCCACACAGGAGGGGGGAAGCCAGAACCTGTGCCTGAAAGTCTGTACTTTGTAAGCCCCCAGTGATTGAATGTGGCCAGTTCTAGAACTGGCCTCAGTGATGGTTACTTCAGATGACACTCTCACTAGAAATGGGATGAAGAGGTAAATAGAGACTCTGGCACCTGATTTCTTCTTCTCACAACAACACTTGGAGCAGATCACACAAAGAAAAGCTGAACTACTGTTGAACAGTTTATTCTAGGATGGCCAGATAGCCAAGATCACTTTATCTCAATGCCATTGGACCTAAATAACTTTGGAGACAAATCTCCCCCGCAGAGAGCTCTGGAGGCTGCTGTGCGTGACGAATGAGGCCACAGGAAACATCAGGACCTGGTCCCACACGGGGAGTTCTGATGATTGTCCTAGCATGGAAGCCAGCCTGGCTCCAAGAAAGTAGTTCTCAGATAGGGTCCTCATGGACGGTGCACGGGAATTCCACAGGGCCTGCTCAGGGCAGGCTCCTGGGCCTTATGGGGAGGCTGTGTCAGCAGGACTGGGGTGAGGACTGGGAATCTGCAATTGCAAGGAACTGGCCAAGGAATCCTGGAGCTCCCTTCCATTTGAGAACTGACCTAAGAACACTACAGAATGCTGGACACACTGTTCCTTGCTTCATGGATCTGATTCCTAGAATTCTCAGTCACTGTCTTCAGCAAAGATGTTTCCTTCCCTGAATTCCGTCCCAGGGCGATCACAAAGGAGACAGGTCAGGAAGAGGAAGTGACTTACTTTTCACATCCCACAAGATATCCTTCTCCGGAGGGGCAGCAAAGAGGATGTAGAGGCGGATGGTGTCGATGCCGTACTGCTCCACCGCCTCCTCCGGGTCCACCCCGTTGTGTTTGGATTTGCTCATCTTCTCCCACGTCACCTCTAACTTCTCTTTCCTTTCTGCATGCATGGGAACAGAACCTAGACACCAAGAAGATACCTGTGTATGGGATATGCGCTTCTGAACTGGTCCTACAGAAATACGTTCTGTGAGGAAAAACGAGCACGCCGCGGAGACACCGCATGTTCGGCCAGACCACCGCAATGAAGCGAGTTCCCAGCAAAGCGAGTCACACGCCTCCTGGGGTTTTCCAGAGCCCTTACATGACTATGTCGTACGGTTATAATGGCCTGTGCTAGATTTCACTCAGTCACACAATAACACAAAGTCCTTTCTCCCTGGATAAAAGGAAATTATTTTTATACAAAAACGGAAATTTAAAAGAGGGTAAGAAAGACTTCCACATCTCGCTGCTTTCTTTCTGGGGTCAGCATCTCCTAGGGAAGCTGGCAGCTGACCAGTCAGGGTCTCTGAGGAGCAAAGCACCCCAAGGGGTCACCTCACCTCGAGGTCTGCCCTTCCTATCTCCACAAGTCAGCGCACCACGGTTTTGCACTGTTGGGGCACACACAGTGACTGCGTTCGCAAGAGATGTGGAGGCTCCTGGCCCACCACGCCCTGTTCTTTGGAAGTGTCTCTCTCCACCCACATGCCATTGGTACAGATGGTGCGGATGGAGGTCATTTTGGATGACTAGGATGAGGAAGCACATCTGACAAGGCTAAGCTTCTTTTTCAGGGGTTGGAATTAAGAGACAAAGTGTTCTGAAGTTGCTGGGCACTGGAACCATAAAGCCCTAAGGAGACAGAGAACTTGGCACCGAGGTTACTCTGAGTTTATTCTGTAAACTGAAATTAGGGCAGAGCAGAACCCAAGCCTGGTTGAGGAAGGAGGAGAACAGGGCAGAAGCCCACAGGCAGGAAGAGAAGCTAGAGGCTCCAGAAAGAGAGAGGAGAAAGGTGTGTCTGGTGACTTCTTACAAGCTGTGAGGACCATTGTACCTCCTGCAGCTGCTGTGGGTGGTGATGGCCCTGTGTCCTTGTGCTAAGCCTGTCTTAGGGTGGGTGGGTGTCTGTTTCCTCTAGCAGAACTAAACTCCAAGGGACCAACTCCATGCTTCATAAGAGGCACACCACCATTATGTAGACAGAAGGACGCCTGCCCTCTCTGTATTCTCACGCTGGGGGCAAGTCTGTGTGGGAAGGGAAAAGGTGTTCACCACACCGCCGTGTCCATGACATCAGAGCAAAGGGAAACCAAAGTCCTGAAAGAGGCTTGACCCAGGCTGTGGTGCGGCTCAGGGAACCACTGCCCGCATCACCCCACGCACCGCCCTCTGGGCTGCAGCTAGTCTTCACCACTGTTGTGCACATTTGAAAAGGCATCTTTCTGGGCAGGGAAGCTGAGAGGTAGAAAAAGGTGCCCACTCTTGGCAGATGTGGCCTTGAGCTCAGGGTTTGGCAGGGGCTGGACTTCAGGCCCTGCTCACCTGCAAGGCTGGGAGCCTGCGTTCAGTGCGCGAACTACACAGCCATCCACAGCCATCTTGCCCACAGAGAGCACTTCACCAGCAGCTGAAACTGCTGTGCCCCTCTGCACTGTGTTGGAGAAACACTGCCAATTTCTGCTTCTCCTGCTCCTTTTTCTCCCCTAGACCATGGGGAGCATTCAAACCCTGATGTATCTCCACTTTATTTAGGCAATTCCATTGACTGTTACTCCACAGCCTTCTCTTCAGTGTACAGTTTGGGAGGCTGCCGACTACTGGCGGGGTTCTTGGGTTTACCTAAATCCCACTGGTTATGCACTGGTTTCCTGACTGAACGGCCAGAGTCCGAGGGTTTCCCATGGTTGCCTGGGAACCAGCACATGGTTGTGGGCTGGGTCCTCATGATACACCCTCATCAGGCCACCACCTCCCACCTGGCAGGAGGAAAGATGTGAGAACAGAGTGGAGGGAAAGGCTGGGAGAGTGGGAGTGCAGCGGTGGTAGGGTGGAGGCACTCCGTCAGAGAAGTGCCTGGCAGCACCACCCCAAGTGCCGAAGGAGCATGTCAAGGGGAGGCTGCTGAGGTTCTGAAATGCGCTTCACACACAGAGAGAAACACTGGTGGTCTTGAAAGAACATCTCTTGCACCCAGGGCTCTGTCCCCATGACAGGTTATCAAACCTGGGCCAGGACAGGAGGATGGCCGAGCTGACACTATGTCGCTAAAGAAGAAAGCCCTGCCCCAAACCACCTGACTCTACAACTGGATGGGGACCGAGCTGAGGAGCAGCAGGCCAGCCCCAGCCTTCAGAAGGAACTGGCCCAGAGCAGGTTGTGAGACCCTGAGGCCAATGGGTCCCTTTCCTGATGCTCTAGCCAGCCAGGGCCTTGGGGCGAATGCCTGCTCACTTGATGGCTCTCAGGCCTCATCTCATTGCTCAGCGAGTACCTGGATGGAACCAGGTGGGCTGTCTCACCTGTGAGATCTACTTCCTCTCTCCGTAGATACTGTCCAGATGGCAGGCGGAAGGTCTGCCCCTTGATAAGGCCGTGGGCCAGCAGCTTATGAAAAGGCTCTCTGAGGAAAGATAAGAGAAGAAAATCAGAGGGGCAGGGATTTGAAGCATCCAGAAACAGCAATACACACTTTCCCAGCTGAGTGACAGAGAGGACTGCCCTTGAGGAGCATCTTTGGATACACAGCCCCTCGGACGCTCCAAGTGCACCTGCATTGGATGGTATTTGTTTACAGATTCAAAAACCCTACGAACTTCCAAAAGGCTGGATAGGCCACAAACCGAGGGTCAGTGACACAGGCAGGAGTGGCTAGCTCGATTCACTCTGAAGGATTCTCATGTCACACACAGTCTAAGGTGTGTAGATGGACCCTCCCTCTGAAGAAGACCTCTCCACAGGTCCCATCGACTGCAGGCTGAGACCTTTTAAAGAAGGTGTTCTAGTGGATCCAGGGGGTGGAATGGAATAAAGAGATAGACTGGAAAAGAGGCAAAGGTCAGCAGGAAAAAAAGGGAAGATTCCTGCCCTTCGTATTTTAAAATCTTGTTATGAGAGAGTGAGAGAGAGAGAGAGAGAGAGAGAGAGAGAGAGAGAGAGAGAGAGAGAGAGAGAGAAAGAATTTTTCAAGGTGTAAATCTTCCAGTATATTTCACATTCAGGTAAATGTGAAACATACATTTTTGAGAACTCATTCAAATTAGTCAACGCCATTATTCGATGTCAGAGTCCAGCACAATGCCTTGCTAATTTGGAGGAAATTCCATCATATGTGGTGCCCCAAACTAATCACACCGTTGTTCAGGTTCTAAGATCTGTCTGAATAATACAACGTTTTGGGTCATAAAACTGCCCTCCCCCCACCTCTGCCAAGATGTTCCACTGGAAAGTCACATTTGGCAGAATGACATCCTTCTGTGCCACTGATCTTCCCAGCAAGAGTCCCAGAAAACGTGAGTCTGTTATGTAGAGAAATATGAAAAATGATTTCAAATCAAAACTTGGATCTTACATGGCATTTTAATTCAGAAACACCTTGAAGGGGGAGCAGTGGTGCCTATGATTTCTCATTTTTCAGGAACATTGGCACTGACACACGAGAAACCTGTGACCTCGGGCCTTCAGACCTTATCCAGGGCAGGTCTGGGGCTTGAAGCAGATACCCCAGGGCTGCACTTTGCTCAGAAAGAACAGAGAACTGTACCCAGCCCCCATTCGACGGCTTCTCCAGTACTTCAGGCACTTGCTCCTCAGAGAGGCCACATGGACATGCAGGGAAGCCGGACTCATCCTTCACCGCTGAGCTCAGGCACTCCCTTCTCTGGGTGGCCATTCCTGTCCCCTGCAGTCCCCGCACACAGCACTGGGCCCTCCTCAGTACCCAGTGATGTCTGGCCTGTGAGGAATGTGACCAGCTGTGCGGTGATCACAACATAAAGAGGGGGTCCTCCCCTGCCCTAGAGCCATCCTGGCGAAGACTATTTGCATTCTTCATTCTAACCCCAATACTTAGTATGTGCCCAACAGAACAGGCTCTTTACAGAAAGTCAAAGCACAGATAAATGAAAGGATGAATGAATGTGAATCAACAGAGAGCTGGAAGGTGGACCGGAAGGAGAGAGCTGCCGGGGGCTTGCTGCCGCTTGGCTCCATCTCGTGATGGGTGGCACCTGGGTTTGAACCTCCTTAGACACAGTATGACTACTTTGATTGGGTGAGTGCACGGAGAGACTGGACACAAATACATGAGAGCGGTCACCGAGCTAGCCTTCCACGTGGGAAGCACCCCAGAACCCAGTGGACCCCGTGGGGTGAGTTTTTGAGCACAGTTTCATTTTTTAAGATTGGAATCTTTCTCAAGTACTTTCAAGTGCTGCTGCCTGACACAAGAGACATGCAATCTTTTCCCGCCCTGGGCTGGGTGCCAGTGCGGTGAACAGGCTGCTACCTCTTAGACGCCAGAGTGCCTGCTCCAGCGTTTGAGGTTTTTCCTCTTTCATTGCGAGCACGTCGCTTTGATCACGTTAAACAGAAAACAGAATGGAAAGTCGTTGGAAAGGCGCACTCTGGATCCCAAAGACAAAGGTGCGCAGGAGGGTGAAAACCAGCCTGTAAGCCTTCGGCACGGTGACCAAGAATCCCGCAGTTTATCAGATGTCACAACGCTGCCACCTTCCGGGAGGAGACAGAACAGCAGGTTGCCGGATGACTGACTCCGGCCCGTGTCTAAGGCTGCACCTCCCCCACCAAATCTACAACTCCCTCTTTTTAAATAAATAAATTCCTAAATGAAGTACATCACACACATTATCTTCAGTGAAAATGTATAAATCCTGGATTAAAACATGCTGAATTTTCACAACATAAGCACAGCCGTGTAACCAGATGGCTGACCTCAGGAGGCCCAGCCCACCTCCAGGCACTATCTCCCATCACCAGCCTGGCTACCGACACCATCCATCACTTCTGCCTGTTCCCAAAACACTTCTGATCCTTTCGGCACGAGGGCTCTCAGGCGCATGTCCACCTGGGAGGCTTTCCCCAGAACCAGAGAGAGGCCTACTAGTTAAAAGAGTAAACTGTCATTTCTGATAGTCATTACATGCAGCTTGATATCTGGAGGTCCCCGGGGGGCTCCGTCTTCTCCCAGGGGTGCAGCCCTGTGGGTCTGGGGAGGATCGCCCAAGTGGAGATGGCAAGATGTGGCAGGAGTGACCAGCACACTTGCTCCTTCCACCCAGCGCAGTGCTTCCTGGTGGAGTTGGATGGAGCCTCAGAAGCCTTTGCTGTACCACTTCCTCAGGAAGCAGAGCTACTGTGAAACTTGTCATTTACTTATGCAACAGGTATTTATTGAGTACTTACTCTGTGCCCAGCGCTGAGCTCGGCATTGGGGTACATGGTGGGCAAAGTGATCTCTGCCCTGATGGAGCCAGCCTATATGCTATTGCTGAACCAAACCGATGCCCACCCTCCTCAGCTGTGAGGGAGAAGGAGCTTGGCAGATCTGAGAATCAACTTCCTCCAAATCATATATAAAATATCACCGTTCTATTTCCTTGTGGTCAATCAGTAGCATGGAAGGAGGCGGCCATATTAAAACGGTGAGACCCAAGAAAAGGTTGTCCCCTCTTTTCTTCCTCTCCCTTTTCCCAGCAGCTCCGGTCCCAGTGTGATCAGAGCCAGGAAGTCTCCCGGATGACCTGGTGGTCAGCAGATGCTCAGCAGAGAGCAGCAGCTTCTGATGCGGCCCTCCTTGCTGACGGCGCACTATACCAAGAGCTTCAAGGCAGGGGACTCGGCACCTCTCCGAGCGGCATGAGGGACCAACAACAAAAACTGACAGGATTCTCGTGTTCACAGCGTCTCTCCCGAGGGCAGAAAAGGCTTCAGTGGAGCTGTGACACATCCCCCACTGTAGGGCCCCCTGTAGCTTCCATCTTGGTGCTGATGTCCCGACAAAGCAGATGCAAACCCCATACCCACAAATCAGAGTGGGAGGCTTAGTGTGGGTTTCCCTGCTTTAGACTATAAACTGCAGGTGCCTTTAGTTTTCTTTAGTCAACAAATTAGTTAATATGTAATCACTGGAAAAACAAGAAGTACATGAAAAAAATAAGAAGCTCATCAATATGCTCATCATCCAGTGAAAACCAGCAGGAACACACATGCTGGCGTTGGTGTGCCCTGGTAGTTTAGCGGTTCAGTCCTCTGTCTCTGCCAGGCACAGTCCACATACCTCCCAAGGACCTGGGCTTGCATCCTGGGTCTGGGGGTGGGGGAGTGGGGAGCAGCAAAGATGAACAACTACATATACAGAAAGAAAGAGAGAGGGAGAGAGACAAAGAGAGAGAAAAAACTTCCTCCTCTTCCTTCCTGTCTGCCTGCCTACTCACCTTCATTCCTGCCTATACCTTAAAAAAAAAAAAAAATAAATAAAATAAAACAAAAAAACCAACATGCTGGCAGTTTTTTTCTAGCCTTTTTTTGTGTATATGCAAATGTACCTAGAAAGAAATAATCAAACTGTATGTGCAATTTTGTATCTTGCTTTTGAAAAAATTTCTTAACTTCAGATACATTTTCTAAGTCATGAGATGCACTATGTAAGTAATTTTACAGAGCTTATAAGAGTGCTCCATATAGATCAGCTACACTTTATTTACCCTTTCTCAGCACTTGGGAACATTTAGGTTGTATTCAAGTGTTTAGCTACTTGAAATAACACATGAATACTTGGGAACCTAAGTTTTCATTTCTGATGATCTCTGGAGTATAGATTTCCAGAAATGCATTAATGGGCCCAAATGTGTGAACATTTTGAGGGGGTCTCACTGCTGAAAGCATTTTTTTCATAAAGGTTGTTTCAAACTGCCTTCCTGCAATGAGCTGAGAACGGCCTGGACCCTGGATTCTTAGTGAAGTGGACAATGGCATCTCACTGCTGTTTACTTTGTACTCTTCCACTGCCAGTGAGGGAAACAATTTGTAATATGTTTGTTGATCATTTGTGTGTCTACCCTTGCAAATTTCCTGACTTTTTTTTCTTTTTTAAAGGAAAGGTGCAGGCAGGAATGAAGGTGAGTAGGCAGGCAGACAGGAAGAGAGAGGAAGAAGAAGCACTTTATTTATTTTTATTTAGTTGTTCACACTGACTGTTCTCCCAGACCCGGGTCTTGAACCCAGGACCTTAGGATGTATGTGGGACTGCTCCCAGGGTGTGCTAGACTGCTAGGCCACCAGGGCACAACCCTGCTGACTTCTGACTTTCACCCAGGCTTAATCTTTGACCAGGTGATTTAGACACCTGGGAAGACACTTGCTGCCCCATGTTTTGGCACACCCCACCCAGAGCAGGCCTTCTGAGAGAGAGGCCTCTATACAAACCCAAATATGCAAGCAAAACAAAATGGCGAGGATCCTTTTAGAAAATAGGAAGGATTAGATCCAACCAATGCTTTTTGTTTATATTTGAAGAACTCCAACCAGAATCACAGAGTGAAAAGGGTGCTCAGAGGTAAGTGAATTCCTGACACTGAGAACCAAAGGGGTTATTTAAGTCTCTTTTCTACATTGCTAATTACTGGCTCATCTGAGCGGGAAACAGAGGTCTTCAGACTCCCTGGGCAGAACCATACTTGAGACAGTGGCCAAGAGGTTGCGGGAAAAAATCCAAGTGGAATAGCCATAGTCTCAAATCCCTCCTAAAATGACAATATTAATCAAAAGGAATACAGATAAAGACTTAGACAATTCTGATGTGTACACATTTCAGGAAATCTAGCTCATCAATAAATGCTTTTGCTAGGTCTCAATTTTCCTCCTAGGCCAGTTTGCTAAAGTTGTTTGGAGGAATTCACAATTTCTAACTGGAGAATTCTGAATCACTCCTCACAGAAAGTGGGAGGTTTTCATTTCATCTTTGGCCAACCGGTTGACCAAAACGTGTCTGATGAAGGGTGATGCTTGGAGACAGTTGTCAGAGGCTGTTGCTGCCCTGATGTGCTTCAAAGGAACAAACCTGACAGCCGTGTGGAGAAACACAGAGAAAATGACTTTCTACGTCTCTTCAAAACAGGCAGCCTTTTAACTACTCTGTTAAAAGAAAGCTCTCTCTCTCGGTAGCACGGAAGGATTTGGAACAGAATCTGACCATGTCATAAAGAATTAAAAAACCAAACAAACAACTACAGAGATTTCAATTTACACCAAATAGCTGTCCCATACAGTTGATGGTAAATTAAAATTCCATGTGTACCTGGAAGCTTTGCAAATTTGAAATTCATTTGAATAGAAACAAAGGCATACCCAAACTATATCTTAATATTAAATCAAAATGCAGTGTCCTGGTGGAGCAGTGGTTGGGCACAGTCTACATACATTCTAAGGTCACAGGTTCATATCCTGGGGCCAAAAGGAACAACCAGAATGAACAACTAAATAAAATAAGATGCTTTTTCCTTCGCTCTCTCCCTGCCTGCCTACTTGCCTTCATTCCTGCCTGCACCTTTCCTTAAAAAGAAAAAAAGTCTATCACCAGAAGGCTGCACACCCGTGTCTCCTTAAATATGGTTTTAAGTCACTGTAAAGGAGTCATAAAAGTAGCCAGACCCTGTCTTATACTTTAAAATAGTTAGTCTTTGAGTAATTGATTCATTCATTACTTCTGTAGATAAATATTGAGAAGCTTCAGAAATGTATCTTGCTGCTAAGGAGCCAGAAGTCACCAGGGCTTTTGTCTCTAGACCTACGTGAGAAGGAAATACTTCTCAGGTTATATTTGGCCTTTGAACTGCTACAAATATTTATTGAGAATGTACAATATCCATGAGCCTGTGTTAAAAGGACACATTCCCATCCTCAAGGGTAATCTTTCCCTGGTGAGGTAAAGAAATTTCCATAGAGAAGAAATGTAGACAGAATGGCAAATTATATGACCCCAGATATGAACATTTAAACTAATTTATTTACCCGAGAATTAATGCTGCTAATGTATTTCGTGTTCTTCTGATGCAGATCAGTTTATTTTTACACATGAAGGTCTCAGGGACTAATGAGATGAAAATTATTTTGAGCATTTAATTTGTATCCTAAATTAGTTTTCCATACAGTAGACTTTTAAGATGTGTGCTCATGCACAGAAAGCAGGAGCAGGGTAGGGAAAGGAAGCCGTTTGGTTTTTTTTTGCTTCATTTCAATAATATTGGATTTTAATTTGTATTACAGAAGTTTTAAAAGTAATATATATATATATACATATATATATATATGTATTTAACTTTCAACATTTTAATGATGTATATCCTTTGACTAGCATTACCCAGTGGCAGGATTTGACCAGATACCTGCCAATAATATAGATAAAAGAGAGCCACTGGACTTTTTTTTGGTAACAGCAATTGGAAAAATAAGTTACTACTTCAATAAATGATGGTATGTACACATTATGGAGTATTACGCATAAATTTGAAAGAATGAAAGATTTTTATAGGCCCCCAAAATATATTATTAAATAAAAAATCAAAAGACACACACACACACATATATAATAGATATACCATTCAAAAATTAGTATATCAATAGAAATATGGAGAAATGTAAAATACTTGTCTGGAAGAAATCAACAGAAACTGTTAAGAGACTGGGGAGAAGGATGGAGCTCAGGTTATGGGACATGTCAATATTCTCTTTCTGTGTAGTTAAAAAGGTTTCATCTTTTAAATTTTATTCTGATGTTGTCAATAAAGGCATCTGGATAGGGAGAAAGTCAGATAACCTCCTGCCCCCTTTCTTCTCTGCAAGTAAAAATATTCTAAAAACACTGTACTTTAAAAATACAAAAGGAGAAAACACAACAATTGAAAAAATTTTCAGAAATTATGCTCCCAGCAATAAAACATACAAGAGTTGAAATTATAGTACCAACTGAAAAGCCAGATAAGACACTTAAAATTATTGTTTTAAATATGTCACTGTGCTGGCAAACTCTAAGAAATGATGTTAAAATTCATGTATTTTTGCATAATAAGAACTAGTGGATACATCTTCACCAAAGAACATAAGGGTTTTTTATAGTACATATTTCAGACAAAAGGAAAATGATTTCAGATGTTAAAAGTCAGAAATGCAAGAAGGAAGAGTAAGAAAAGATATCACTAAACATGTAGATTCAATGCAATTCCAATGAAACTCCCAGTAGATATTTTTCTGGAATGTGACGAGCTGGATCTGAAATATAAGTGGAGGGACCAAAGTCTAATATAGTCAGATAGTCCTAAAGAAAGACAGAGCAGGCGTACCTCCCTCACAGGATATTAAGACTTGTAAACTCAGCCAATAAGTCACCAGCACAGCAAAGAGCAAATCACCAACGGCTGGAACAAAGATCCTATAAAGAGGCCCTTGCATATCCGTGAAAACCTAATTTACGATGGAGAGGGCAATACAGACTAGCGGGGAAATAAATGGGCTGCTCAATTAGTGCTGCTGCGATAGTCAAACAATAGCCATAAATGAAAGATTGTTAAAATTTACTACATTCAATTAGAAGTTTCTGTTCACCGAAAGACATCACAAAAATGAGACAAACTAAGAACTGGGGAAAGGGTACTTGTATGCATATAGCTCAAAAAGGACGCGCCTCCAGAATATTAAAGGAATTTCTATATTCAACTAAAGAAAGACAAGACAACCCAGAAGGCAAAGAACACAAACAGGGATTTAACAGAAGAAACTCAGAGGGCTGTCCAAAAACATTTAAAAACATGCTGAAATTCACTAAGAAAAGTGCTTTTACATTTAAATTTAACTCACAAAGTGATCCATTATATAACTACTAGTCTGGCAAAACTTTGAAAAAGTTGGATAACAAATACAATAAGGAAGTTGTAGAGCAACGGGAATCCTCATCTCTCCTAGCATTGTAGGTTTATTTGGCTGATTTGGAAAACAGATGGTGCTCCTTAAGTGCTCCTTAATACAGCTGACCATATGCATTTCTTGCATTTCAGCAAATCTACTCTTACATACACATCTTAGAGATGCAGGCATGTCTGTCAGGAGTCATGATGAAGAACGCCACAGCAGTTCTGTTCACAATTGCACAGAGCAGGGTGTGCCCCTGTGTCCCAAGTGGCTGACACTCTGGTATGAGGACATGCAAAGCCCAAGGACCTGGGCTGATGACCTGGGACTGAGGTGAAAAGTCAAAAAACAAACAACTAACTAAATAAAGATATTTCTTCTTCCTCTTCCTTCCCTAAATGTTCCTTCCTTCCTTCCAATTCAAAATTCAGGATAGAAGTTTTTTGGGGTGGGGTGGTAGTGTAGGAAGAGGGATGTTATGAATGAAGGAGGCACCCCAGGTATTCTGTGGACTTATAACTCTTATTTCTTAAACTGAGGGGGATACAGGTATTCATTTTATTCTCTCATTGTATAATGCATTCAATATCTCTTTTAAAGACAGTAATTTGTGGGGAAAAAGCAGACATGCACACTTTTCCAAATTATAATGGGGAAGAGAGTAGAGGCCAATAAGAAAATGATTTATCAATGGATTTACAATCTGATTCCATAGTTTTTAATCTATTATATACTTTTATCAGAGTGATATCTAGGCAGGACTCAGCCAAGCTTAGAAATAGAGCGTATAGAGACCAGACGATAAACAGGATCCCAGACAAGAATCTATAAAAAGTCGTATAACATTATGAATCTCTTCTATCTCACAAGTAAAAAAATCTCAATTACTTCACTCTTACACAGAGAAGAGCTAGATTCAAGGCAAGCATGCTATATCATGTGCTAGAACTGACTGAACAACAGAAATGGATCACAAATGGTTAATGAACAATGAACATTAAAGTACATTTGAAAAACATAACTCTTCTGCTACCTCAGAAGAACTGACAATCTGCTTTGAATTCGTAACACTTGACCTGTTCATGGAACTGACTTCTTTTGTAAAGCAGTATAAATGCTTACCTGTGTTTGACCATTTTGTGATCATGGCAAAAGTGACTAAAGAATCTTGCATAGAACAAATGCATGACAGCATGTTCTTTGCCTCCAATGTACAAATCCACAGGCATCCAGTAATCTGCCAGTGCTTTGCTAAAAGGGCTGGAAGAAAGAAACGATCACTTAAAAAAAACCCTTGCTTTGGAAAAAATGCATAAATCAATCAGACCTACTGTAATTTGCATGTGCCCAGAAATAAACTGTCAGAGGAAAACAGGGATTTTCTTTTTAAAATGTGATGAGAAAAGATTATATAATAAAGGAGAAATTCAGATCAGCGTTGATTTATGAAATTTATAAGAAACTATTTCAGAAGCCATTGCTGATATTTTCACAAACACGATTTTCATATAAAATGAGGACAAGAGGAAAACATAACAACCAAAAAAGTATTTCAGCACAATGTATATTTGAATATCTAGGTTTAATTTCATTTCTATTATGGTTAGGCGATTGAGAGTTTTAAAAAATTGTTACCACTAGGGGGCAATGTGCCATTTATAATGGAGATTAATAGGCATACATTAAATGTTTATTTTTAAAACAGAAATTCAATCTTATTTTTTAAAGCATCCTTAAAACACAGGTAGTCAGCAACAGCCTGTTCATGGCCTTCGGAATACAATGAGCCTATCTAGGGTCTTTGTCATAAAACAGCCCGACAAGTCTCTCTTACCTAAGATATACTTTTTAGTCCTTATACTGCTAGACCTAATGGATGCTGGGGAGGGGAGGGAAGGAAACACCACTTCCTCCTACTTTTCTCCTGGGACTCTTGACGTAGTGTGTGCGGGGGATGCGCGTGTGTGCGTATTTGTGTGTTTGCATGTAGGTGAACGGTCCTGGCTGAGGACAGATTTATTTAATCCCTCATTTGAGGTCATCCAGTGAAGAAAACCTTTGCCTTTGGGAGACATGCATCCCAAGGTTTCCAGTGTGTGAGAATCCTGCTCCCCACCTGAAGGACTTTTCCCAGCACAGCCCTGGCTGGCTCCAGCTGAGGCTGGAAGGAGAGCACAGTGCTCAGCAGGCAGGCACCACCAGCATTGCACATCTTACTGCAGCCTGCTTTCCTCCACTCTCCTCGCTCTGCCAGAATTCAGGTACAATTTAAAAAATGTTTTCACTTTGTGAAAAATCGTTCCCCAGAGAAAACCAACTGCTCAACCAGGTGACAGAAAAGAAAGGCAAGTCAAGGGTGGCAATTGACTGGAAAACAAGTTTGGGGTAAATGAAGGCGTACAATGTTGAAAGTAGCTAAGGTCTATGACCCACCCTGGAAACCCGCGAGTGAGAACCCCAGCCAGTGCTGAAAGGGACAGCAGCGTCTTATCAGGGAACCGAGGTGCGACATGGGATTTCCACGCTGGGAGCTGTGCGGATCATAGGAGTCCCTGTATTGTAAGATGGTCTCCATCACCTGTAAGAGGCTTTGGAGCCTTCCAAGAGCTAGACAGCCTGCTTCCTCTTACATTCTAGGACAGAAGGAAGACCGAGAAGGAGCGTCCTTTCTGGGTTCAGGGGGCCACCCTGGTGCTTCCCAGCCCCAGCAGTCATTTGCATCCTTTCCGTTTGCTCAGGACCCCCACTCATTTCTGGATGGTCTGAATTCCCATGTCAGAGCCACAATACCGCTTCACTGGAATAGATTATTTTAGAACCAGCAAGGCAAAACGGGGCATTTTTCTAAGTGGACGACAGGGTTTCAGAACAAAAGTTTTCCACGGACAAGAGCAAGCCAGCAGGTCTATGAAGCCGCACGCACATGGTTCTCCCTGGGTGCTGTGATGGTTTTCTTTTGCTTTCATTCTTTCTTTACTCATCTACCTACTGCTCTTTCCTTTATTCATTCATTCATCATTCATCTATTTGTGTCAAAGAAACACAGTGTTGAAAAATCAAATACTACTGAAAGTTTTCTACTTTAAAACAGGGGTCTCCAGCCCTTTCCTTCACTAAACTCCTTCCCTCCCCAGGTTTACCCTTAGCCACTTTTCATTCTCTTAGCTCTTCCTCCTGGCAATTATTTAAAAAGAATGTCTATATTCTTTGTTGGTTTATCAATTTTAGAAATTAGCTATTGATGATGTGCCAAGAAGGAGTGTGTCTTTACTCCCACGTCCACCTCCTCCTTCCCTGCAGAGCTACATCTTTTCAGTGAAGTAAATAACATTCCCTCTGTGCAATTATGTAGATGCAATTCATCACAGGGCCAAGGAAGGAATTACAGAAGCATTTCTCTTTTTGCTTTTTGTGTACTTGGGATTGAGGTTGGCTGCGAATAATCTAATTTACTGATCGCACACACGCCCTGACTGAGCGCCTGTCTCAGGAGCATAGTTGACCAACAACTTCCAGCTTTTGTATCTTAGGTGCATATGGTGCCCATGCCGGCCTGTGCCCTCCCAGGGGAGTGGACCAGAGCAGAGGCATTTCTGCCCAACCTGGGACTCTCTCATGGGTCAGACATGTTCCACCTTCCCAGTGGCCTGCTTGAGTCTTTCTCGGAGATGCACCCTGGCGTGAGGCTTCTGCTCTCCAGATCCCTTCCTGGCCCTCTCCTTTCACAGCGGTGAGAGCAGCATCATAGTCTGAGGGCTTTCTCTGCCTGCTCCTGTCCTCTCACCCCTTTACTCTACACAGGCATTTCTCCCAGTACATCTCTTGGATCTGATTCCATCTTGGTGTTTGCTTCAAGGGGAATCAAGACTGACATATGCTCAAAGAATTTAGCAGGGACCCTACCTCTGAGTATTCTGAGGGTCAGTGTATCTGAAATAGTACCAAGCAGAATCAACGAAAGTATCCATTGTGTCTGTCTCTCTCCTGGCTGCTCCTTTGCACCTAAAAAATAAATGAAATTCATCAATTGGCTTCTTTTTAAATTTTAATGCAGTTTTCCACCTGCTTTGAAGAAAGCTATGACAATTAGTATGAATTTCAAATGTCATGAGAACAATGCTACATCATGAAAAGACAATTCAGAGAAAGCTCTCTTTTTGTATCATATAGCACATGTTTTAAAGAAATTTAGAAAATAAAAATTTCAGTCTTGAACAATTAAAAGCCTTATTCTCCATTTCTTTGAATCTAAGCTGGTAGAAAGCCTAATAACACACAAAACAGGATCAAGTATCTCTTTTGCACATTAACTTCTATTTAAGGCAAGTCAAGATTGCCTTCAGCCAGTGCTGCTTTATGATGCTTATGAGGCAAATCAATTGAGGGAGAGAAGTTGAAACCCAAATATAGGTAGCGAGATGGTGCACTGAAAAATGAACTTGGGTTTCTTCCCTATCTCTGCGCTAAGGTGAGGTGTGCAGAAATCCCTTGGTGAGGGGTGACCTTAGAAAGAGAAACCACCCTGGAGATGCAAAGGCCTCCAGTATATCAGAGCCAATGCACACCAACTGGTTAGAATCGAACGCTGGCATCTCTTCCCAACTCCATGACAGCACTGTGAGGTGGCAGCCTGAAAGGAGTCCTTGCGGGCACACACGGCGCGTCGGAAGCTGTCTACCACACGTGTACCAACACACCAGTGTCTGTAGATCGGTTCCTACAGAAAGGTAGGGAAGTCCTACTGCCTGAGAGCAAATCAAGGGAGATTTTTGGTGTGTCAAGGGCTAAGAACAAATGCATTCCCCATCCTAGGGATGGAGGTGCCTGGAAGAACGAGGGCTCCACAAGCTCCCACCTGTACACCAATTTTGCTCCTTGGGTGGTGAGCTAGTGGGACTGACAGAACCGGGTGCCAAGCCATGACTCTTAGGAACCCAAGACAGGGTGCTCCTATTCAAGCCTCATCTGGGAGGGGGCTCTCAAGGCCAGAATCAGAAGGGGATGGGAAGTCTAACTGTTGTTACCAGGGACCTTTTATGGCAGTGAGAAGCCACAGCAAGAGAACACAGCTCAGACTCCAGGCTCGTCCTCTTGAGGCATGGAAGCCAGACCAAATGCCTCTCCAGATGCTACAGTGTAAGTTCTGGGGATTTGTAGAGGAGGGGCATGAGGAGTCCCAAGAGGAACTGATGAAGCTTCTGCTACTTTCACGTGCAAGGTCTTGAGTTTATTTTCAATTTGAAAATAAAAGAAAGGCTGCATTTATATCTACTACCTGTGAAGCAATTCATACTGGCTTTATAAACATTACCAAAGGGGACAGGGGACAGTCACTCCCACCTCGTGCTTGTTAATGCAAGTGGCTGAGCAGAGAACATAGAAGCCCCAGAGCCGAGACTCTTAGGGACTGTCTGCATGTTAGTTCAGGGGCCTCCTACTCCCACTGACAACAGTGGTGGTCCCTGGGGGTAGGAGCTCACTGGAGAGAGGCAGGAAGGAATCCTGCTTCCTAACACCCTGGGCTACGGTAAGAGCTCAGCGGTGCACTCCAAGTTAAAGCCAGGTCTTTTTATTTGGAGAGCAATCAACCAACAGCATGCAGATATTATTACAGGAAATTATTAGAAAACAAAAGTTACTTTCTTGTCCCTCACCACTAGTGTACCTGTTCAAGTTAGGAATAAAATGCAGGACTCCACTGATAAAAGGAACAACATCTGGCTAAAACTTGCCATGCTGATTTTCTTTTCAAAGGTCATGTTGGACTTGAAGTCAACTAACATATTTCTTGCTGACACTAAGAGCTGGATCACATGGAAGAGGCTACTTGGTAAGCAGGAGGGAGAGATGATGGTGACGGTGACATCACTAACATTACTAGCTTCAGGAGTGCTAATGCTGTGGCAGGCGCTGAGCCAGAGACTTCATGGACACTGCTGCATTCAATCCCCAGCAACCCCAGGGCTTCTGCGGCAGATATTAGTCATGTGCAGATGAGTAAGGAGGGTTCAGAAGGGTTAAGAAGTCTGCCTCGGGTGCTGGAGCTCAAGAGTAAAGAGCCCACATCTGTTGGACTCTGGTGCCTGAGGTCCTTACCACTAAGCTGTCTGTCGTGGCCACACTGGCTCAGTGGCTTCAGTTCTGGATGCTCATTGGAATCATGCAGGGAGCCTTGAGCAATATGAAGGCCTGGGCTCTGTCCTCTAGGAATCTGAGCCAGGGCAGGAGAACCTGATCCCACAAGGTCCTGGGCTGCTGCAGACAGTGTGAGGCCACCAACATCTCTGGCAGAAAAGTCCTTTGTTACTGCTTAGCAGCAAAGAGGTGTACTAATTTTTCCTGGAGCCCACGCTTCCATCCTAAATGGTCCTGCCTAAGAGCTTCGTCTCAAGTCTCAAAACCACCCAGGTGACGCCCTGGGAGGATTGTTGGCAAGTCCCTGGCAGCATGGCGTTCAACTTCCTTTTACTAAATGTTTGCATGGTGATCCTGTGCAGGATTACAAGTGTTAATTCTAGACTTCTGGATAGTTCCACAAATGGCTTAGTTCCCAATAAGGGAGTCAAAGCTCAGAGGAGTCAAGTGACTTCCTGAGGCCACACAGTGTGTGAGGAGGCAGGGCCAGGACTTGAACCCATTATTGTCTGACTCTTCAGCCCATTCCTTGCAATGACAGCACGTGCTTACCTAATTTCCAGCACTGAAACTCAGTCCTGCGCTGGCAGAAGACTTGATTATTTTAAAATCCCTCAGCGTGAGCTAGACAGTTGAGAAAAATGGCTACTCCACAAAAAGAAGAAATCGGAGCTCAGTACCTGTTATTTATTTGTTTAATCAGCTGGTACGCCAGTGAATTGACAGAACAGCAGAATCCTACTTCCAAATGAGCAGGAACACGTCAGTCTATTAAAGAATAGACCCACTCACTGACTTAGCTATGACTGCTACTTTTAATAAAATCAGAGCTGCTCTCACAGTCCATATGTGGGAAAAGTGGAGAAAACACTCTCATCTCTAAGCTCTTTGGAATATAAAATGGCAGTGTGGCCTTTTACAGAGCTATGATGAACTGCGTCACTTTTCCATCAGTTGGATCAGCTGTCCCCGGGAGAGACATGAATTTGCTGCTGTGGCTTCCACTGGCCCCGAGGAGCGGAGGGGCGCCTGTCACTGCGGCACAGCCTCCTGCCCCTCTTCAGAGGTCTCAGAAGACCTGGGTGTTGGCTGCAGCCAGGTGAAGCGCTGGGGACACCGGGCGGAACTAACGCCAGGAGGGAGGAGGAGTCTGAAGCCCCCAGCGGGCAGGACTAGGGCAGTCCCAGCTGCGGGGCTGGTTCCTTACCGCGGGCAGGAGCAGTTCACCCACTCCGAAGCTGTGGCCAGTGGGGAGCCTCCCTTGCCCGTGAAAGACGTGACGTGGGGCAAGGTCACGGGCAAGTCCTCCAGGGGCACGGGCACGGGGCCGCAGGCCGCGCAGTGCAGAATGGGGATGGGCGTGCCCCAGTACCGCTGCCGCGAGATCAGCCAGTCCTTCAGCTTGTCGCTCGTCACGTCTCCACCCACTCTCTTTCCCCGGGCTTTCTGAGTCAGGGCGAGAAACGCTTCCTGCCGGTTCATCCCTGTGAACTGAGCGGGCAGGAGAGAGAACGTGTTAACGAGCGACGCCTCCATGCGCCACCCCGACTGACTGCGGTTTTAGGTGTGGCTGCACGCAGGTCGCTCGGTGACTTTCATGGGTCCCAGGCGCCTCTGCCTTGGGGACCCTGCTTAAGATATTAAAGTTCTATTGTATGCCTGTGCTGAATAAAGATGAAAGGAATTTTTGACCGGTAACTTTATCTTCCGACTTAAAATAAATTAAAACCTTTGAGGGGCTGAAATAGTGTGCCCTGGGGTGCGGGTCACTGTGTCTAAGGGACACAGGAGCCTGGTCCTAAGATTCGCCTCATAGAGCCCAGCGATACCCGCGGAGATGATCAGATACCATCACCATTTAGCAGCGAAGAGCTGCACTGTTTGTATTGTAGTAACTACTCCTCTACTGAGGGGAAGTACCCAGAAAAGAGCAATGCAATATGGCCCTAAAGCTGAAGGGCTGTGGGCAAGCAGGGGGACAAATTAAGACTGCAGCTTGAAGGACCATAATCACGTGTTTTCAAATGCTCCCATTTTATAGACAGCAGGACAGAACACTAATAGTAGATAAGAGAAATTCTAGAACCAAACTAATGATAAGAATCAGCCAGCATGACTTGCCAACAACCTGGAAGGGGGGTGCCCTGGAATCGGTTCAGTGAAGACACACTACACACCTACCATGTGCCAGGCAGTGCTAGGCTCTGGGGCGTAACATAAACATGATCTCCCCCTGTCCTCAAGGAGCTTACAGTCAAAGGCATAAAGCAAGTACAGCTATGTTTACCACAGGCAGCCCTTTCTGTGAGGGTCTCAGGTGTCCTCTGCAGTAAGGAAATCTCAGAAGTGCTCTCCCACTTACACTCAGGGAGGGCACCGTCTACATCCCACACTCCCACTCTCATGGGATTATGATGCACACATGATAACAGGCTTTCTTGAAAACCCATCATTTCCATGCATTACTGTCTTTACATTCCAGACGCTGAGGTGAGTGGAGTCTTTCACCATCCATTCTCCTTCAGTTAATTGGAAGAATTCCTTTATGTTAGATATGCAGTCTAGAGCCAGGAGAGGGTGTAACAGACCACTGAAGCTATTTGAAAGAAGGCAGGGAGCATAATTTGTGCTCAGTCCTTTCCTGTACTAAGGAGGGCACTTCAGAAGCCTGATTTGGACATGAAAGTCCCCTTTCTTTGCCCTGAAGAGGGTTATCTGGGGGTTCCCTCCAGACACCTTAGTTGGCTCTGTTCCATATGCAGGAAATTTGCTCAAACACAGTCTAAAAAACAGGTGAAGTTTCTATCTTAGAGTGTGATTCAAGTCTGGGGCTATAACTGATGAACTAAAGGCATGAACAAGAGGTCAGGACATATCATTAGTTTGGTTCTAGAATTTCTCTTGTCTACTATTAGTGTTCTGTCCTGCTGTCTATAAAATGGGAGCATTTGAAAACACCCGATTATGGTCCTTCAAGCTGCAGTCCTAATTTGTTCCCTTGCTTGCCTGTAGCCCTTCTGCTTTAGAGCCATATCGAATTGCTCTTTTCTGGACACTTATCCTCAATAGAAGAATAGCTGTTAGAATATACCCAATGCAGTTTTTTGCTGTTAAATGCTGGTATTTGATCAAGAAAAATTCTGGTCATTCCTTGTATATATGGATGGATGATAGTAAATAAAACACCCTCTATTCAAGTAGCCCTAAATCACCAAACCTAGGGTGAATCTTTAGGTCTAACTGAAAGGTGGGGCCAGTAAGCACCTTTCAGGAAATTCAGAGAGACGACCAGGAGGCTGCAAGATTGTTAGGTGCACAGATGAGTGAAACGGCAGATTATAATTTGTACCCTAAGAAAAATGTCTCATCAAACCCATTATCAAGACCCTGATTTTAAAAGTAATTAAGCCCATGCCACGGAGCACCAACCTCAGCCGAGCTGCTCAGTCTCTCTGTGCCATCGGGCAAAGTTTCAATCACTTCAGAGTAAGACAGGCCCAGGGTTTGGGCTAAGATGGTGTCCTCATAGCTGGTGCTGGGAATTCCTAGTCAGAGGGGAAGAAACAGAAAACATCTCCTTTGCAAATGTCCAAATCACAAAATGACTGATTGCCTTCACAATGAGTTTTAGCTTCTTAGAGGAGAGTCTACTTTTTTTTTTAAAAAAAAATTTATTTACTTTTATTTAATTGTTCATTTTTGTTGTTCTCCCAGGCCTGGGTCTTAAATGTGGGTCCTGGGGACACATGTGAACCATGCCTGGTGGCCTTATCCACTAGGCTCCTGGGGCACACCAGACTCTTACCTTTTTACGAGATGTTATAAAAAGCATATCAAAATCACTGGGAAATGGAGAACAGTCTTGAAGAAATTCACCATCCTAAAACAACTATTTTACCATATTGGTGTCATTTCCTTCAAGTCTTTTTCCTTTGTTTATTTTAAAAGAAAATAGTGATCACTCTAAAATAGACAATTTTAGATGCTTTGTGCCACTGGGCTGGTAAATAAGCCTTTGGGGAGGCAGCTCAGTGGTAGAGGATGGTGGTGTTCTCTTGAGAAGCAGGGCCGACTCCTCCCTCCAGTATTTCCTAGCACCCTCGAAAAATCCACTCAGTCAGGAAGTGGAAAGCTGGCACCTGTGTTCTTCATACTGCACACTGTTCCCAGAGGCAGCAGTACATTCTGCATAGACATTTATTGTTCAACCCACGTATGCCCTGGAGGAGATGGAAGTTGAGTATAAGCAAATCACTCATTCAGAGGGCCAAGGCCTACTATTTCAGCTTTTGCTACTTGGACCAGGTTTTTCAGAGCTGGCTCTATACGGAGGACTCAACCTTGCAGAGCTGACATTCTGCACTGCGTTGTGGGGGCTGATCTGAGCACTGCAGGGCAGTTCACAGCCCCCCATTCTCTACCAGTAATGTCCCTTATTTGTGACAGACAAACATGTCTCCAAAATCGCCAAATGTCCTCTGGTGGCCAAACTGCCCCTGGTTGACACCTCCTTGTGTAGGGTCATCTGTCAAACTGCTGATATCCTTGTGGACACAATGCATCACGTGGCAACTGAGAGATGCAACACTAAGTGGGATACACAAGTGACAGATTTCCATCCAATGCCTCGAACATTGTCCTAAAGGGTGATTTAATATGTGGAACACGTTCTAAAGTTTGCTGGCAAGATGGAAGTTCTGTGCTGTTCCAGCTGAAACTATTGACAAAGAAAAGGATCTAATGAGGTGAATAAATGTTCAGAATGAACCTGAAGACTACTGAAGAGTGAGGACAAGTGACAAGCAGTAAATAGTACTGAAAAGTGTCCCTGGTTCAGAAGGGAACATGTTACTGACCACATTTCCCAAGTGGACGGTGTGGAGTAATGAGGAGCAATGTTGGGGGATGTGGGGGTATTGTGTCAGTACTTTGGAGAAAGAAAAGCCGTATCAACAAGAGCTTCTTTATTGCTTATCTTGGCTGGCTGTATTCATGCATTTTGCTAATTATAAATTACATAAAAGTAACAGCAATTATTTTCTTTGAACAACACATTTTCTGGGTTTAAATGGTCAGCAGAGAATGACTTGAATGGCTTTATATCTGTTCTCTGTTTTGATGTTTCTTCAAAACACTGTCAGAAACTGAGCTGAGAATTGTGAGGGAAAACACGATTTTGGTGAGAAATGCTATTTCATCCAGGTGTGAGGAAATAGAGAGTGAGGAAGGAATTTCTCTGCAGGGTTCTGGCACTTTGGGGACTGGCTGGAATAGAAACGTGGCTAAAGGGAGCCATGTGGGCCCACCCTACGTGCAGATGTTGGACAGGGCTCCCCGTCTTTTTGTCTCTCTGTTGCTTCCCAGACTTCCTGCTGGGTGACGACGGTTTAGAACTCTCAGGAAGGAGTGAGGCTGCCAAGGACATCCAATTTACAGTTCTAAATATGCCTTCAATTTTACTGCTGTTTCACAATCCTTTTCTTGAATAGCTCAAGTTCACCTCCCCCACAAAGCCTTCACCAAAACCCAGCCCACATCCATCACTTGCGCTGGGAAGTCCCATCTCAGCAGTTGCTGCTGGTTCTAGGAGCTCTGAAATGGGGCCACCATCGGAGTTGTGCTGTTGCCCATATCACATGTAACAAGTCTCACACAGCTAGTCCTGCTGGCGAGATCCGTGGGCCAGACATTCAGTGTGCTGCTCAACAGCCACTAGCGAGGTGTGATCGACTTGGCATGCTTTCCAAATGGAGTTCTTAAATAAGGGATGGTTAAGTGAAGGAGCACTCATTTTAACAAAGACGCAAAATAGAGCATGGAATAAGCAAGAATTTTGATCTCAAACCTGCAAAACAGGTTAGCTGGATTACATTTGAATAGCTGCTTACCTATTTTTGAATCCAGGGAGCCCTCAAAGTCGGCTTTGGCCATGATAACGACAGGGACCTCCTGCTGGGTGAGCAGGTTCACAGCCAGCACGGGAGTGAGGCAATCTGAAAATGAGAGCAAATAACTGTGGACACCAGTCAGTGGGGACATTAACACCCTCTGTGTCTTGGAGAAGATAAGTGAGAAAACGAAGCACTAGAATTTCTCAGTTTTGTGCTAATTATTAAAGAATTTGCTCTTTGATGGTATTAATAGATAATTCACACCAGTGGAAAATCAAAAGATTAAACAAATACACAAAGATATTAATCCATGCTCATAACCAAAGAAGCGAAATGGCATTTTTTTTTTTGAAAAATACTTGATAGAAAAAAAATGAGAAACACAAAAATCCATCTCTGGTGATACCAAAAGACATCTGAAACTCTCAACCATAAAACTGGAAGATGGATGTGGATAAAGTAGAACATGACTGAGCAAAGAGGAGATTTCTAGACATACAAAGACAAGGCAGTGCCTTCCAGATTCTTTTCCTTAGGAAATACTGGAGGATATGTTCCAGTGGGATGAAGGGGTAAATCAAGAAAGAGACACAGGGGATCCAGGAGGCAGAGGCGGAAACAAAAAAAAGGCCAGGACACTGACAGGACAGGATGGGGGGAAGTCCTGGGGTAACAGACGTGCAGCAGAGGCCGAGAAAGTGACCAAGTCGGATCTGAGTGGGACAGAAGGCCCCAGGAAGCATCTTTAGGAAAACAGAGGAGCTGATCTGACAGGTGAATGTGTAGAAAATTCTATTGAGAGGAGATTTAAAGAGGTTCCGGGAAGGTGTCAGAAATTCAATGAACACAAAAAAAGGAAAAATGAGGACATCATGAACCTCAGGGAAAAGAAAGCTATATAAAAGGAACATTGCAAGCACAGCATACTTGGCTGTTCATTTATGTGGTCATAATGAAACACTTCACTTGGGTTTATCTGAATGTCGTGTCACCTTAGATGAAGCTTCTCACAACTACTGCAGCGAGGGACAAGCCCCACGCACACGGAGCTTTATGGAGTATCTGTCGGACTATAGAAGCATGAAGACCCCAGTAAGTCTCAAAGGAGAAGAAATGAGAGGTGGTGAACAATTCACTGGAGTTTACTGCAATATAAGTAATTAACAGTTAAAATTTATGAACTCAGCATTTAAACTTGCCACACTTGTGTAAAGACTATAAAGTTATCTAAAACTATGTCCACAAACTCCCAAGTTAAAATAATCCTAGGACACAGCTACATTTTTCAGAGAGGAAGAGCTAGGCTCTGTAGGCATATAAACTAGCTCTGATCTTCTTTCAGCCCAGGTGTCAGGAAGGAAGTATGGAGCTCAGAGCACAGGCTGCACTGAGTCTCCATGGCTGAGGTCCAGCCAGCGCCCAGGGAACCACGGCTGGGCCACCTGCTGTCTGAACTGCTGAAGTGCTGACACTTCTCCAAGTGGAGACACATATTTCTGATTCCACAGTGCCCCTTCCCATGGACGTGGTATACATTTGCGGATTCTGCAATCATGCAGAAGGTGAGCAGTGGTGGAGTCAAAGTCACTAGGTAATATCTAGAACTGGTGAGTGGAGAGAGAGCGGCCGCGGCCTATTAGACGGACACAAGGAGGTCAGTAACAGAAACAGCTGTGTCCCAGACTGTCAGCTGACCCCTGCTCCCTCCCCTTCTGATTCAGAGAGAAGGCTTAATTGGACACATGGCTGCGCAGTGAATGGCAGGCCTGCTGCGCCCCTTGCACTGCGTATGGCCGTGGGTTCTCGGTCATGCTCTCAGAGGGAAGAAATGTGTTTTTCTATCCTCCCTTCTGTAAGAAGGGAGGACAGCATGAAACATCTGAGGACACAGAAAAGGGTGAGAGTCAAGAAGAAGTAAAGGGAGTACAGAAAGGCCTTGATCATCACCTCACAGAGCAGACTTGTCATATTCCTTCAGAGTTTCATGCAGGCAAGAAATAAACTGCTGTATTTTCAAGTCACTGTCTTTCTAGGACTCTCTCATAGCTGCCAAATTTATACTAAGTAACACAAATCCCAAATAATTAAATGGTTGAGTAAGGAGGCTACTGCTACTGTTAGCACTCTTTGACTTTTCATGCTATACTCTCACACACACACAGATACACAGATACCCACACACACGTGTACATATAAGTACCCACATACACACATAAATACACATGCACACACACACACACACACATATATATACGTATATACATATATCTCACTTGGATTTTAAAGAGAGCTAGAAATTAAAGTGATTTTGATGCATTATTAGTTTCATACCTGATAATTTAGCAAAAACTTTTAGAGGGCTAACATCAGTGTTTGTAAAGCTGCCTGGAAAACTGTGTATCATTGGATATGGCACTGCAAACTGATAAAGTCTTTTCGGAAATCACAAAAGCAATATGTAACAAGAATTAGAAACGTGTTCTTAATCTTTGGTGAAAATAAACCCCACTCTTAGGAAGATCTCCTAAGGAAGTAATTCTCCACAGGCAAAAGAGCTATGTTTATAACCATTATCACCAAAATAGCTCTAAACATAAAAAGGGCCAAATATTCAACAGGATAGGGAGTATTGAAAACTATGATAAATTGAGTTGATAGAATATTATTCATGGATTTAAAAAAACAAATGTGAAGACTGCATGCAAAGAAACATTTTCTGATATATTAAGTGAACACCAGAAGATAAAGACAGAAGCAACATGATTTGTAAGATATTAAGTGTGAGAACATGAATTAAAAAGCAATATGACTACATGCAAAAGAATCACTCCAATCTTTGTCATATATATAAATTAACTCAAAAATTAGTTAGGACCTAACAGTGAGATCTATACTTACAAAACTCTTAGAAGAAAACTTTCATGATCTTTGGTTAGGCAATGGTTTCTTAGCTATAATACTAAAGCAAAAGACATAAACTGAACTTCACCCAGACTGCACGTTTTAAATGGGTAAGCTATATGGTATGTGAATTATGCTTCAGTAAAGCTGTTACGAGAAAATAGAGTATGCATTCAGGGGTGGTTGCTGATTTCCATTTTTCCGCATGAAAGTTTCATTATGGCAATTTTTTCAGTTAGGAAAGAGATCTTTGAACTAAAATAGCAGCAGATCTGTAATGAATGCACAGCAGCAACTTGCAAGCTGTTCATGGTCAAAGTCTAGTTCTTAGAAAGAGCAAAGTGAAAGCCTGAAGTTCCTGGTCAGGTATAGTTTCTCCATGTTTCTTGTTGGTTCTGGGCCAGCGAGGAGAAGCAGGAGCCCCTGGGAGACAGGGAGAAATCACGAGTAACTCAAGCATTTCCTAGTGCGCGAGTAAGTTAAATTAAGCTGACTTAAATTGGAATTAAACACCTCAGTCATTACAAAGGAGACATTCTAGACGCTGAGGCGCCGCCTGCTCTAAAGGCACTCGCTGCGAAGAAGGCAGGTGTCTCCTGCCCCTGGGAATGCACGGAAGGCTTCCAGTGTCCAGCGCAGGAGCACGGGAGAGCAGCGCTACAGCAGCAGGGTCCCGGGAGGCTTGCGGAAAAGTGTTCTCCGTCAGCTGCGAGTGAAAATGCTCCTCTCCTTGGACAGTGGCAGGGGCATCAGCACAGTAAAGCTTCTAAGGAGTCAAGAGGCCAAGAAAGCCATTTATTTTGTTTCTTCCAAGTTATCTTAATGCAGAAGCTTCTCCCTCCACATACCATCTCTTCACGTGCTGAAAGCTGCTAGCAGGGAGACTTTGGTTAAAGAACAATTTTTAACAGGATTACGATTCTGCTCCTCATCCATTGTCCCACCCCAAGCTGACACTATGGAGATGGGGCCAAAACAGCAGTGAGCAATTATTTAATGTTTTGGGACTGCAGGGACATGAGGCCCTTGCCTCTAAGTTGTTCTAAGCTGTCCTTTAGCGAGACCTCATTTACCCTTTTGGCAAAAAATGCATTGTGTAGACTACTGGTGACTCAGAACTGAAGTGCGTGGCTCCAAAGCTCCAGGGTTTGAAATTTTAATATTAGGAAAGTAAAAAAAGTCTCTAGGTAAACACAGGCCAATTTCAGGAATTCTGACGTTAGTTCCCTATTGATACTTATTGTGGTTTCTAGTCCCTATCAAGCCTGAGCTTCCATAAAAGGACTTAAGTCAGAGGCAGTCAGCTGAGAGAAGGAGGCAATGTCAAAGATATGGACATAAGCCCAATTTCAAAGACTCTCTAGAGAGGCACCTTACTTCTTGCTCTCAGCGGAATCTGTGCCAAATGATAGGATGCTGACAAAAGCAGTGCATTTAGTCAAGAGCCTCAGCAGCCCAGCTCACCCAGCCAGAATCAGGGGATTGTGCTGGGAGCCTCAGCCCTTGCCAGCTTCCAAATGCTTCCATGCTGCTCCTTCCTCTTTATTCCGATGACCTCTGTCTTGAGGTCTGCGCCATCTCTTACCTTAGCTAACAGGAGAAACGGATCTGCTGACCTCCACTCCGCCTGCTCAAGCATCACCTGTCCACGTGCATCACCCCCCGCGCCCCCAGAGTCATCAAGGGTCCTTCTCCATGCACAGACCCTTGAGGGCCAGCCTGCGGACCGCGCCACCACCTGTTCTGCAGAGAAAACTAAGTGACCTTTGTTAAGCCGTAGCATAGATCCGGGACCAGAACCTTGGTCGTCTTGTGCCATCTCGGAGCTGATGTGCAGATATCAACTTAGCAACAACAGCAGGAACTCATGGTTGAGAATTTAAATGCCTGCAAGTGACACATTCCGTCACCCAGACATGTTGCCATGACTTTTCAGTGGTCACTGCTTTAACACTAGTCACTCTCGGAACCTGACATTTGAGGAAAAACCAAACTGCTGGCCTGACATAAGCCAGTTGGCAATGGTAAGTGACAACAATGATACAACATTCAGGTCTAAAATGTAACCTCAGAGGTCAGAGGAGGCACATATCTATACTCATGTGGTAATTTTAATTCACTTTTTAGGGAAACTTCATTACCTTCAAAGTACTATATTGGCCTTACCTGACGAATGCCACATGTCAAAATCCACAGACTTGATATGCATATTCATCTAGAGATTATGACTAAACTGACATTTGCAAAAGGAATAGTCCTGCTCTGAGAATTAGAACTGGAAAACTCAGAGCCAAGTAGAATTTTCCACATGGAATTATTTCAGAGATTATTAAAAAGGGAAGAGTAAGAAACAAGAGAGCCCTACAGTGCCAAAATGAAATGACCAGGCCAGACTGGACAAGCCAGAGCGCTGATACCCCAGTGATCATGTGGCACTGAGCTCTGCACATGCTGAAATAAGTTCTTACATATGATCGTGTTTTCATTTACACAGTGCCTTTCACATCAAGAGCTCCACCTCCAGTTATTACTTAGCTCAGGAATCCCCTATTCATATTACCTCATTTTCATTTGTGTTCCCAAATTAACCAGAAGAAATAAAATCTCGGGGCTAAGTGTTTACATTTTTTTGGTTTTTCAATTTGGGATGTTACTCAATCAGCACAACACTCAAGGAATCTGCAAATGCTCAGGAGGGTAAAAACTATGAGTGTTCGCTATAAACTGAACAGTAGAAAAGAATCTCATTTTCCTTTTAAGTAGAAAATAAAACTGGTAGAGGCAGCTATCTTGAATTTTATGGGCATATACCAAAATTTTAACGCAAAACAATCTTTTCTCTATTTAAGTATATAATAACAAAAGTGATGAAAGCTGGTGACATCCGCCTGGGTGAGGGAGGGACACGGCACCCGGCTCCTCTGTTAGGACAGCTGGAGGCAGACCTGGGACACCTCAGCCGTGTTCCCCTGAATGCGAGTAGAACCAGCTCACCATTGGTGGCAGATGTGAACCTGACTGGGTCTGCTGCAAATAAGCAACTGAGCAGAGGTAAGCTGGGAGGACATCGTCTGTCTTCCTAAACTGATATCAGGAAATCTTTCATTCTGGTTATTTTAAGAATGGCAATTAAGGTGAACCCTGGTGGAGTCGCGGTTGGGTTGACTGCCTCTGAAGGATGCAGGCCACATACCCCTGGGTTCTAGTCCTGGACCTGGGGTAACAACCAGTGTGAACAGTTAGATGAAAAAATAAAATTAAGTGCAGTGCTTCTTTCTCCTCTCTTCCTGGCTGTTACTACTTGCTTGCATTCAGTCCTGCCTATATCTTTCCTTAAAAAAAAAAAAAAAAAATTAATGGCAATTAAAACAAAAACTTTACATCACTATCTAAAATATTTTTTAGTCAAATAACTCAAATAGACCCTGGAATTCAGACTGTGTGTTTCAGCTTAAGCTTACAGTGGATGAAAAAGAGAATACAGATGAGATGTGCGTAGAAGTACTTGTTTCTCTGGAGACCTACTGCTAACTGACAGGGGCTTGCTTTCCTCAGCCCAGGGTTCAGATCCTCTTCCCCCACTCAGCATCTCTGAGTTTGTCTGGGAGAGCTACCCCTCCCTCAGTAGGTTTTGGTTGCCTATCAAGGAAGGTATTCCAGTTAAACTGGGAGCTCCAGTTAAACCACTCAGATCCCACCTCTGTCAGCAACAGGACTCTTGAGCAAAGTGCCCCAAACATTGGAGTGAAGGCAGAGAAGATTCAGGTAGGTACATTAGCTGTCCCTCTAGTCAGTGAGCTTCCCACAGCCTTCCCACATGCTTCCCCTTTCCACTGGGTTACCCAGAGATTCCGATGAATGCACAGCCACTCCTCAAATCCTCACTGACCAATGACACTCACTATGCCAAATCCAGGCCAGCTTGATCCATTCATCAAATACCTGTAGAGAGCAGGGTTCTGTCCATCTGCTCAAATCGCTGTGTGAATTTTTAAAATATATTTCAATTAAGTTGTTGAAAACGTTTCCTCTAACTCTCACTGGCTTCCCTCCTGCCCCTGAGAGCATAGTTTTATTTGATGATAGAATTATAAATTAAGCAGGAGATTCTATTCCTGGCAGAAAAGAGCTTTAAATCTAGATTCTATTTAAAGGAAAAGAGCTGAGTCTTCCGTCAGCAAGTCAAGAAGCAGTTGAAGCAGTAACTCAACGTGAAACCAGGGGCAAGTAACTTAACATTTTCAGCTCTTTGGTCATCCTATTGTTTCAGGAGAAAAAGAAGTCAGGCCGGCATGAAGCACACATCACACAAGAGAACATATATGAAAGGACCATGAACTGTGAAGGACTTTCTACACACAAGGCACAATCCCTGGTCTTAGCCTGAACCTGCCAACTCACCTTTGCCAGGGACTAGTGCTTTCTGAAAGATTTCCTTCACAGAGCTGTGTCCATGCAAGAGTCTGTGGCTGGGAGAGATGGCGACGTGGGAAGTGCCGTAAATGGCTTCGGGAGTGGCAGTGTAGGCGCTCAGCTTTTCTCCCAAGACTTGCCCATCAACCTGGCCAGGAGGAAAGCAGATTCATTTTCTCCTCCGTCCTCCCTCTGGGCTGCTGTGCTCCCCAACCACACCCCTTTTGCCCTTCCTAAATATGGGGACAGCTTCTCACCCAGGGCACGTGGAGGTGCGGGACGGAGTGGTGCCTGGCAGGGGCCAAGACGGGTAGGAGAGAAGGGCACCACAGTCCCTCTTCTGAAAGAGCTTCTGGTGCCCACCACCAGGCAGGCTTGGGGCCCTGGACGGAAGGCACTCACATGCCATGGAAGACGGTCCCCGTCTTCCTGGCTCCTTTGTTCAAGCCTCGGAAATAACCGTCCATTTATACTGCTTCTGTCCTGAAAGGAACGCTACTTTCTTCCAGGATTTAAGGGTGACATTAAAAAAAAAATAAAGGTATCACTTTGCAATCAGAACAGCCACTGGAGCTGACACTGTTTTGGGAAGGACAGGCCGGCCAGAGCTGAGCTCACCACTGTGTGCTCCCAGGGCTGGCTCAATGCCATCCTTTTTAAAGGAAGAGGCAGACATTAGGCACCAACTAAATGCCAACAATGTGCAGACACAGAGAGGATAGGTGTTTGTTCCTTTAGCACTCAAACACAATCACAGAGAGCCAGTGACATGTGAGGTGCTCAGGACCTGGTCCACACCACGGCCGGAGTGTCCATCAGGCGTCACCTACAGAGTCAGGTTTGGGGCCACAGAGGCACAGCCATGTGAGCTTGCACCTGCAGGACAGAGCACGCCCCCTCCCTCAAGAAGTGTCATTTTCAGGAGGGCCTAGGAGTGGAGATGACGACATTTTCCTACTAAAATGTCAGGCAAGGAGGACACTGTAGAAGACATTCCATGAACAGCAGCAGAGTGGCTCAGAGATGTCCCTCTGCCCTGGGTGAAAAGCAAAGGCCTTTGTCATGGGGAACAGATGCAGTCTAGTGCATGGGAACTCCAAAGAGATGGTCCCAAGGGGTTGAACAAAAGCTGCAGCGGGATGGAATTTCAGAAATGCCGTTACCTTCTCAGAAAATTTGTAAGTGAGAAAAACTCAGTTTGGGGTTTGATTTTTAGATTTTCAAAGTATACACTCCCTTATGGGGACTGCTCAGATTTGTAGTAGGAGTGAGATAGGCCTCTTTTGTGAGAAGCTGGCACAGGGAATTGTGGGCTCGGTGACAACCCGCAGGTGCTCCACAGACCCCAGGTATGGCAGCCAGCAAGAAGGAGTAGGTCAGCTTTGTCTCTTGACTGCTGTTTTTTGCTGATGGTTTTGATTGGGACTCAGTGAGGGAAAGGTTTGGAGTTAAATGAATAGAGCGCCAGAATCTTGATTAGAGAAGGGGAAATCCAATGGGTAAAAGAGAACACCCAGTGTATCAACCAATTAAAGAATCGTTATTGGGTTGGTTTGTTTGTTTGTTTTTGAGTTTATGATTTTCCTCGACTTTAAAAATGTTATATTGTGTTCACATTCTAAATAACCACTTTTGACCTTTAAAAAGACAAAAACATCCACAGAAATAGCCATAGGATAACTTTGTAATCTAGTCAGTTGATGCAAAAAGTTGAGGGGTACCTTCCAGAATAGGTGGACCCCAAGTAGTGACCTTGCAGAAGTCCCCAAAGCAGGGCAGCCCTTTTGAACCCTGGGTAAATACACCATCTTCTAGTTTTGAAACAAGGTTGTAGTTAGCTTGACTCCCTGAGTTTGTTACCCTGTCTTGTGACGTGAACCCATCTGAGAATACAATAAGAGCTCTGCACACAATGCTTAGCAAAATGCACAAGTAAATGTTTGGCACACAATGTCAAGGCACTCACAGACTCTCAGAAGACTTAGACATCTATGCTGTCCAACATGGTAGCAAGTAGCAATATGTGGCAATGGAGCACTTGAAAGGTGACCAGTGTGTGCTGAAAACATAGCGGACTTGGAAGACTGTACTAAAACAAGAGTGTAAACTATTTCCTTCACAAATGTAACTGATCACCTCTTGAGAGTATTTTGGATATAACGGATTAAAAAAATATTATTGAAGTGAATGTCACCTGTTTCATTACACTCCAAAAAAATGTGACTAATGGAGCATCCTGGTGGCTCAGGTGTTAATAAGCCCATGGCTGGGACACAGGCACATACACAAGGACCTGGGATTGTGGCCTGGGATCAGGGGAAAAAAATGAAATGAACAACTAAATAAATGATGCCTCTTCTTCCTCTGTCTTCCTTTCTGCCACCTACCTGCCTTCATTCCTGCCTATCTTCCTTCCTCTTAAAAAAATGTGACTATTAGAAGATATGAAATTACATGTGTGACTTATAATATCTTTGGATTGGAAAGCATTCCTGCAAAGTCCCATGTTGTTGATCTTCCAATGAGTTTTTAAAATGCAAAGGGGATTTGTGAGCCTTCATGGCGGGAGATGATATTACTTGGTTACCTTTAACATGAAGTTCAGATGGCAGCCCACACAGCTGCCGATCCAATGGGCCTGCATGCCTTTTATCCCATACCACTCCGGAAGGTCTGCCAGTGCATCCTGCATGGCCTGGAGGAATGAGAAGAAAACAGAGAGGTAGAAGCACAAAAAGCTTGTTTACAAGAATGCAAATGATATGAAGCTTACTAAGGTCGGAAAAGTGGGGAACTAAAAGAAGACTCAAGAGTTAGCCCTCTTCTTGGCTTGCCAGGTCAGAGGGGCCCAGCAAAGGTTAGAAACAGACGTGTTTATTGTGATTCAACTTAGTGAGACTTCTCTATTTTGAGTGTGTCAAGGTTTTGCAGAAGAAAATTAACAAGGAAACATCATGATGACATTCTTGATAAAAGAAGTTAGTGCTTCTCTCTCACAGTCTGGACACTAAACAAAGAAATTCAAGGTTATGTATTTTGAAACTCTACAATGAACCACTCATGGGCATGCATATTCTACAGCTTTCTTTATCATATGCAGAACATGACATCTGAGGCAGAAATTGTGGGTAATGGACACCACCAGGCTGACCAAGCATGTGTTCCCTCATTTATACTATGGACTGTATTAACCACACCCTCCTCTACCCCAGGACCTCATCTGGGCATTGGAGGCCTGGGCTCACAAAGCAGGATGTGCCAGGTCCCTAATATGGAGTTTAAATAGTGTGCAAAATGAGAAACCTGTACATCTGAGTTTACTCTAATGAGTAGATTAAAAGTCACTGTAATTAAAAGAAAAAAAAAGAAACTGTAAAAATCCATAAGCAACTGAAGCTAAAAGAAATAGAATCCAAAACCCAGAAGATATCACCAAGGTACCAAGGACTTCAAGCAGCCTTTGTGTGGAAGACAGTCAAGCTCTGAGCACTGTAGAAATCCATTCACATATCAGGATGGGATGAGACCCTGACTCCCTGCTCAGACAAGAGGTCTCAGAGAAAACTAGTGGGAGACCATGGTGTAATCCTGAGGAATACAGAAACTGTGCTGCAGCCCTTTTCTCCGATTTGCTTACTGCCTCAGATTCTTCAGCAAGTGACTCAAAATCATCACCGGGATATACTCAGAATCATCTCACCATTATCTGCTGCAGGGAGCTGGGCTCAGCCAACACTACATCTCAGGTGCTCTTGGGGACACAGACCTGAGTGCGAGGTATACTTTCACCAGACTTTTTGGAAGGCACGCAATCCCTTTAAAAGGAACAGATTTATACATCTTCAGAAGGAACAATGACAATATTGCTATTCATAGGAACACATCCACACAATAAAAATTTATTATGTAATCAAAACTAATGAAATAGAGGAAATTATATTAAATTATCCCAGTAATGAAAGTTCTTTAGAAAAAAATATCAAAAGACCACTTAAAATACATACAAAGATATTCAAGCACAAGTAGAGGGACACTAAAAATATAGCATGTAGGTGAAGTCCAGTTATGGAACTGATCAAAATTCAATGTCAAATTCTATTAGCATCAGAGAAGATGGGACACAGGTCGTGGGGATGAGGGACTGGGGAAAAAAAAATGGTGGGAAGGTGGGAAGAACAGGAGCAGAGTTTAAGGCAGGGAGGGGCACCAAAGAGCTGGGCCAGGAGACCACAGGGAAGGAGAAGGAAAACCACAGGGTGGGTGGGTGAGGAAAGAAAAATTCCAAAAAGGAAGAAAAGAAAGTAAAGGAAAAGACAGAACTTGAAAGCAGACAGAAGGCAGACAGAAGGCAGACAGGTAATGGAGATATAGTGGAGGTGAGGGAAAGAAAACTGAAGAAAGCTCTGCCTCAGGGCAGTCAGTCTCGAGACTGAACAAAGAGTAAAGAGAGCTATGCTAACATTAAAAGAGAAATCAGACGTGTGTGCAGACTGGAAAAAGGAGAGACTGGAAAGCCCAATAAGGAGTTCAAGTTGTCCTTTTAATATAACACGGCACCACAGCACAACAGAAGTAGGTGCCCTGCCTTCTGAGACAAACAGACTTAGCAACATGACACCCAAAACATAATCGATCCTCAGTGCAGAGGGCCAGCCAGCCAGCTGCAGTCTCTAGGTCACTTTCAACAAGTGATCCTAGGGTTCTCCCATTAACGGACTGTCACTCCAGAGAGATGAAATGCTTTTTTATGAGGAAATGCCATCAGCTAGAAATGAGGGACTCTATCTAATCTGCCTGGACATTTGGAAAGGACAATCATACAACCAAGTAGCTAATGAAGAAGATTCAGAAAAGTTTGAGGCAAGTTTTGAAATGTGATCACTCAATGTGATTATGTTTAATTAGCTTTAGGAGGTTGATGAAACTGGATTCTGATAGGTATGCACACCCCATCTCCCAGGACAGGTTCAAGGGACTCAAGACTGGCCGGTTTTAAGTAAAGTCAGCGGGCAGACCAGCGTGTGTTAATGCCACACAGATGTTCCAACTTCCCGTGACTGTGAGAACACTTTCCATGGGGACTATAAAACTGTATGGGCACACCCTGGTGGCCGAGCAGTTTAGTTCACCGGGTGAAGTCCACATACAGCCCAAAGATCCCGATACAAGACCCAGGGTCGGTGAAACAACCAAATAAAAGAAAATAAAGTGCTTCTCCTCCTCTCTTTCCCTGCCTGTCAGTCTACTCATCTTCATTTCTGTCTGAACCTTTCCTGTAATAAAATAAGATAAAGTACTGTCTGGTTATAAATAAATTTGTCCAACCGGACCATTATGCTTTTTTGCCTGAGTGAATGACCTAAGGTAGTAAAAGACATGCTCCTGGCTGCTCACTTGCTAACATGGTTTGCTTTCAATTTCTCTAAATATCCAAGCCTGCCTCCTGGCCTTGTCACATGCTGTGTGTGTTCTTGCCCTGAAACATCATTTCCTCACTTTCTGTCAGGTGGCCCGTGAGTCAGTCTCAGTGGCACCCCCAGAGAGACCCAGCCTGGCCGCCCACCTAAAGCAGGTGCCCCATCCTGCTCCTCGCTCCTCGCCTCACCTGTAATTGCTCCTCGCTTCTTTAGCTGGCTGCTTGCTTCTTGAATGTCTGGCGCCAGACGGCACTCCAGGTAAGTGAAAAAGTGAACAGATGAGAAATGCGCCCCCTGCCAAGGTACTGCAGAGACCAACCCTTTCCTTCCTCTTCTCCCTGCTCATAATGGAGAGGAAGCCTACGCTGCACAAACTGGACAGCCAGGCTCTGTTTCAGGAGCCACCGTGCTGGCTGTGCACAGTGTCTGTCCTCCCAGCGCAGAGCTGACAGAGGCCCGGATCGTCAGAGGTCCCTTGGTGGTTTTTCAGTTTCACTGGTGGTCCTGTTTGTCTGCTTGTTTTTTGAGGACAGGAGCAGGCAGGAATAAAGGCAAGCAGGCAGGCAGGACGAGACGGGAGAAAGAAGCATTTGATTCGTTGTTCATCTCAGTGTTTCCCTGGGCCCCAGGTCTCGAACAGGGGTACTTGGGATGTATGTGGACAGTGTCCAGTGAACTGAGCCACTAGGCCACCAGGCCGCACCGATGCCCCTTTCTTTCCCTCCTTCAGAGATCTCAAGAAGTCGCAATCCCATGATTAGAGGTCTCCACACTTCCTATTTTATGAGAAAGTTACACAAGGGGGAAAAATGTTGACACCAGATTTATTGTGTAGGTGACTTTGGGGTTTAAAATTCGCTCAAGGTAGTAGCTATAAGGCAGTGTAAGATCTTGACTCGTTAAAGAAAAGCTAAATGCTAAGCCAGATGTAGTTTATGTGCATCCAGTCAGGTAGGAATTATCTGGAAACTAACTACATATATAAAGGGTACATGTGAACACTCAACTAGGCTGTTGATTCACAGAAAGCGCCTGCTCCGTCTTTCAGATAAACAATAGCTTCGTTACAGTTTCCCTTCCTGGATGACACAAAGGGACACGAATTTGCAGAGCTACACGTGAGTGTAACAGTTAAGAACATGGGAAAACAAATATTAAAGCATAAAGGAGATTCCCTTCCTGATGGCGCCGCTTGCCATGGCGAGCAGCTGGTTGTAGGGTGACCCATACTAATGGGAGCCTGGGTCTGACCGGTGATACGCTGTCCTCAAGAGGCACTGGAGATTAAAAAAACTCAGTTGATAAGAGCTGCAATGTATACACTTCATTGAAAAGAAGGCTTTCCTAGAAGTAAGTTCTTTCAAAGAAACTGGCAGTTCTGGAAATTAGAAAATGGCATGTGATCTCTTAACTAGGAATGAGCCATGTACCGACGTTTACGTGTTCTGTCAGCTTCAGTTACAGAGTGGCCGCTGGGCACTGTGTCCAAGACACTGCATCTCAGTGTCTGTGCCAGAGGGCACAGGAACATGCCGAACTGCCCCGCTCAGTCACAAAACCCAGGAGACGTTTTGGGTCAAACAGCCCAGGTACTTCAACAGATAAATCATAAGAAAGAATAAAAGATGGGGAAACCTAAAAAGACACATTAAGTACATTATGAAATTTATAAAAAGGAGATTAAGACTAAAGTATAATATCTATGAGGTGCATTTTGGAAATTAAACTACAGAGAAATGTAAGGAAGTGAATGTTCTAAAAGTCATGACAGTGGCTACTTTGGGGGTGAGGGAGGCCGTGTATTATTGGGGTGGGGCATATGGAGGACTTCCGGGGTGCTGATAAAATTCAAACCCTGACCTACAAGGATGGCTGATTTAAAATAATTTGATAAGCGCACGTGTGCTCGCTTGCTCTCTCTCTCCCTCCCCCACCCCTAAATTTCATGTGTTTATCGGTGTTTCATTTTATAATCAAAATGTAAAAACGATCTGCCCAACATCACATAGTTAGAGTCAGGTTAAAAACTCAGGTCTTGGGTCATTACTCAGTCCTCTTTTAGCTACATTACATCTTTCAGAAAACTTTGCTCCCCAAGGTACAGAGAACTTCTATTGTTTAGGCTGCCCTGAGCCTGAAGTCTCTTCTTTTCCAGGGGAAATTGCAAGGTGGTTGGGTGGCAGGGCCCCACCACCAACTATTATGGCAGCTTTAAGCGGGGTACCTTCCCCATCCCGCTCTCCTCCCCCGTTGAAGCTAAGTCATACAATGGTCACAGGCTCAGTGCAGTCTGGGAACACAAGCAACCCAGAAGCACAGGGTCAGCTGGTTTAAAGGCCACGCCAGATGCCAGAGGCAGCAGGTGCTGGTCCCAATGGCTGTGATGCATAACTAGGCCTTTCTTGGGACAGAACCTGACCTCATTCTCTCCTAATTCCTGCCTAAGCCCAATCCCCAGCCTTACCAACTGGGTCCTCTTCTGATCAATAATACCCTTTGGCTTACATTGACCAGAATAACTTTAAATTGTTTTAACCAAGTTTCCTAGCTAATACCAATGGTTTAAATTTTTTCAACACCCTTTTCAGTGATTGCAAAGTTGGACAGGTCCCAGCATTGTCTTCCCAGACCCTTGACCCTTCCCTGAAGCCCCTCAACATAATGGTTTGAGCCTCCCCCGCCACCCCTGGAAAAATGTTTCTTCAACACCCCGATGGATAGCTATAGTAACTGTCTTCCTGGATATCACTGTAGCCTAAATGTAAAATCTTGAATATATGAATGATACATTACGTAAAATAATATATGAATAAACTATTAATATTCTGACAAGACTATGCATTCCAGAAAGCCTTTCCAATTTATGGAGCAATGGAAGAGGATTTAAATGCCAAAAAAGCATGGAAGGAATGCATTATCAGCTCTGAAAACGAGCCAGAGCTTTTCCTCTCCAACGATCAATGAGATTTCCTTCTAACTTCTAAGCAAACCCACTGGTGGTCTCACGGGATCTGAGGTCTTCCCATCAGATAAAACCTCCATTACATGATTTGATTAACTGCATCTCTTCCACTCCGTCCTTCCCTGCCACAGAAAATCAGAGTTGACAGGGTCCAACTCTGCCACACTTTTCCTCCCTCCTTTCCTGTATTCCTGCACCACTCTCATAGAAACCTTCTACTGGGTTTTTCTTCTAGATGAATTGTCAAGGCTGGGATACTTGAAGAGGTGCTCTGCTTAAAAAAAATTCAGATCTCAGTTAGACTGAAATTTGAATGTTTTGATATGCTAATTACAAAAACCACCCATCTACTTAAAACTTTACCACATCTATCAATATTTTAAAAAACCAGAAGAAATTTAAAAAATGAATCGAATGAAATCAATATCTTGAGACTAACCCAGCTAGCCCTCTTTAGTTCCCCCGCTGTAAAGTAAATGTATCATCCATGACTGATTTTTTAAAGTTTTTTGTTATTATATGTGTTAACACCAAAAGAACATAATTTATAGCAAATTCACAGAATCCACTAAGCAATTAACATCCAGTCATGTGCAACTGAATATTAAAAGACAGACATTCTAAGGCGAGTTTGAAATAGGAAACTGGCATGATGCTTATCTGTCATATCTAGAAAAGTGACATTAGTTTCATTTGCAAGACAATCATACTTGGGTGCAGACATAGAAATAAGTATTTTAAATAAAAAATTTTGTCATCAAAACTGCGAAGTTTTCCTCTTACTGACATGTCAAATATACGTTTTTTTGTTTTTTTTTAATCACTGATTCCCATGGTAGCTAAGATCAGATTTAAAACTTCCCCTGCATTGTCTTATCATCTTGTACACTGGGATGCACATGATGTAGATGTTTGAAAGATTTTTTTTTTTTTTTAATGTAACCTTTTATTTTCTGTTGGGGCAATGGATCCCTATTGGCTTATTCAGTGTTCAGGGCTCCTTTAGCCAATATCACAAATAATGAGACTCAACTATGTGGAACATTCTGGTTGGTGACTTGCATTTTGCTTCTTGACAGAATATTATTTTCTTTTTTTTAAACATTTTTTAGAAAGTTACTTCCCTTGTTTACATTGCCATGTGTATTTCAGTATATTGCAATCACACCTCAGTCTGCATGTGCTTCACACCATTCCTGCCACCAGAGGTCAAGTACCCTTTACCAGCACCTAGCTTGCTCCTCCTCCAACTACCGCTCCTCTGCCCCTGGTTGCCAGTCTTGTGTCCTGTGACACAATTTTATTGGGGTTTGTCTGTTTTGTTTCTTTATATGTCCATGTATGAGCGAACCATTCCTGTATTTCTCTTTTTCTTTTTGGCTTATTTCACTCACCATGATCCCCTTCAGTTCCATCCAGTTTGTTGCAAAGGGTACAATTTTGTCTTTTTAAACATATGAATACATTTCCATTGAGCATGTAGACCACAGCCTCTTGATCCAGCACGACTGACTTTTGATGAGCAAAGCTTGCAGAGAGGACCTGTCAACAGGTCCTGATTACCCTGCCCTCACGAGTCTTCACCAGAACAAGAGCAACGCCAGGGGCGCTGACAACATTACACCTGTTCATTCTAAAAAGCACTTTCATCTGTTTGTTTGTTTGGGGTTTTGTTGAGATTACAGCTTTCCTCCTTTATTGGTGTTGCCAGTACAGTGACAGATGATATTCTTCTCCTTTCATTTCTGTGTGTGTATGTGTGTGTGTGTGTGTGTGTGTGTGTGTGTGCGTGCGCACTAAAGGAACAGCACAGACAGGAATGGAGGTGAGCAGGCAGCCATGCAGAAAGAGAGAGGAGGAAGAAGCATTTATATATTTTATTCCGTTGTTCATCTTGGTTGCTTTACCTACCCCCTAGCCCCACATCTTGAACCTGGGTCTTGGGATATATGTGGACTACATCCCGTGTCTTTACCTGCTAGGCCACCAGGGTGCACCTCACGTCCTTATATTTGACCAACAGTTGTCAATGCCTCCCCTTCCCCAATCTGACCAGCCTCAATTTGTAGAAATCTTACTGGTTTACAGAATCCAAAAATCTTTGGAGTTAACATTAAAATAGGTTTTGAGATTCTTTGTAAAAGTTCTATGAAGTTCTGCTTCAAACAAAGTCTGAGGGAACACAAAACAAGTAAGAGTTGAACAAGGCATTATTCTAAATGACCTGCTCTTGACTCTAAACCTGCTCCGCCAGCTCCTGAGGCTGGGACACAAGTTAGAAAAATGTTTGCAACTTCTTTCACTTAACAAATGAAAAGATGTCTCACTTGACCAGGCCAACAGCAGACCCAAGACAGTGAATGAATTGTTCATGTCTCTTCTGGGGACACTGTGCTCAGTTTTTGGGTATCTCTGTGTAAACTAAACAAGTGTAAAATCTATGTAAAATCTAAAATTAGTAAAAATGGGCTTCCCATTAAATTTTTACACAGGATTACTGCATTTGACACTCATCTGAAGTCAAATTGTATGGTTTCCTTGTGGTTATTATTTCGCTTAGAGAAGTCTACAAAGGGTCCTAGAAATTATTTTCACTAGGGTAGATCTAAAAAGATAGCCACTGCCGCTCTAGAGGTACACCATCTGAATGAAGATGCTGTAAGAAGCTGAAGCACAGGCCTGCCCTGTAGAGCGGTGGTTTGGTCTGCCACCTCCAGCTGAGCATTGTCCACGTGCATCCCAGGGATCTGTGGGCCCGGGAGAGCAGGATGAACAACCAAATAAAAGAGGTGAGAATGTTTCTTCCTCCTCTCTCTTCCTGCCTCCCTGCCTACTCACCTTCATTTCCGCCTGCCCCTTTCCTTTAAAAAAAGAAAGAAGTTAAACAGAACCGTACATTAATGATTCTGGATGTGAATCAGTGTTTAAAGTACATGAACCAGTAAGAAGACATGGACTGAAACACAGCCAACTGAAAAGGCTATAGTAATACAAAATATAATGAAGAATAAGAAAGAGAAAGATTGAAAGTAAAAGGGTGAGGATAAAAAGAGCATTAAATATAACATAGCTAATCTAACTCTTCTTTAAGCAGCAGAAATACTGCCAGGAATAAACCCATTCTCCCCATGAGAGGGCGGTATGTGAGCCAAAGCTTAGAATAAGGTGTAACAGGACCACAAACAATACAGGTTTTAAAAATATGATACATTTTAGAAGACCTTGGTTAAAAAACAATGTAGGCAAACTGAGAAATATAGACCTTCAAAAACAAAGGGGTTTATTAGCTGCTAATGGAGACAGTCTAGCAATCAGCACCTTGAGAGCTGGACAGAGATTTGAGACAGAATGAAAGAGACAAGATTTAATGAGAAGATTTCATTAAAACAGACACTTTCTAAAAGCTTAATGTTTTGCCTACTTCTGAATCAGTGTGATTTGCTTAGCCATTATTTAAAAATTATAACTTGTATATATTTTTCTAAAACTTACTCTGGTTGCCAAGATTTCTTAAGTCTTTTATTCTTGGGGGTGGGCAGGGGGCAGTGCTGTCACAATGCAATCACTTCAAAGACTGTATATTTGAGTTCTGTATTTTTCCTTCTACAAAGAAAAATCGTTTCTGAAGCAGTAAGACATTTAAAAATATTGATGCTATCTCTAGAATATTCTAGAGGGAAAATTTCTCTCACATCCTAGCCTTCTCCTGCTTTGTCTTTAGCATGGAGTTAGGAACCAATATTTATCCATTAAAACACTCCTTTGCATTGTATTTACCTCTTTGTGAGGGCCCTACTTTAACCCCTTTTCTGAAATATGTGTATTTCTAGCAAAACTAATTTGTTGTAGAACCTCAGTGCAAAAGATTAAATTACAACACAGCTCTGTTACCCAAGAATCTCAATTCCCATGAAGATGCTATTAGCCCAGAGGGAAATAATCAGTTTTATGCAAGTCATCCTGCTAATGACATACGAGGGGCCAACAGGTGTTGGGATCCGTGGGTCTGCAGGGGCTAAAGGGAAAGAGGCACCAATCCACTCACACATATATCAGGTGTGTGTCTCAGAGCAGAGACAGGGAGGCCGGGAGAAATCAAGTACTATTAAACAGCTTCCAATAAAAAGACCCTTTCACATGTAAACACTGTCTCTGGGGCTGGAAAGACAGAAGTGTTTCATGAGCATGACCATCAGGCATAGCCCTGTGTGCACATGCTCTGTGGGACAGGATGCAGTAAAGAAACGGGACCAACTTGGCTCACCTGTTATCCATACATTCAAGTATTAACTCAGACCACACTTATTTGTCTTTTTCCCCTTCTAACCCAGGTAACCCATCTTTTTCTGAAGCAGAACTGATCTAATTCCACTAACTTCCAGGAGATGGTGACGACAGGCTCCAAAATGTCACCACTATGGCTCTTAAGAATGCAGATGAGAGAGGCCAAACTCACCCAACAACAGAGCCACATGACTGATGAGACAGCTTCTGATTTCCAGAGGCCACTCATGTCACCTCGCTGCCTCTGTGCTGAGAGGACAAAAATGCGGCTGTAATGCACCCCACAGGAGAGCAGGCATTAAACAGCTATCTCCACCATCATCCTTCTCAGTGCAATCTGTGGCACTGGGCTACTCTTGCCTGCAAAATGGTTTTATTCTGGGAAATTGGAGTCTTGGGAATCAGACTGAAAGCTGTTACTGGTCTAATGAGAGAAAAAATGGGATAGCAGTTACGGGGGACAATCTGCCCAATTACCTTCAAGTTAGAAGTCTGCCTATAAATTAAAAACTTACAATGACCTAAGACCATTCCATTCCCAGACACACTCAGATGTAAAGATGGATCAATAAATGTGGGCATAATATTGCTATCACCCTGTTGTTTTATGATGATCAAAATCACTATGGGAAATTTGGAAAGGACAACAGAGGATGAAGAAAAATAACAACCACCCACAATCAACTGAAGCACCCAGGGAGATCACTATTACTAATTTTTCTGTATCCTTCTACTCTATTTATAATCCATCAGAAGCACATCTCCCCCCCACCCCTTGCCAAAACTGAAATCAGGATTTATCTTAGGATCATAGGTATCTTTGGTGACAGCATTTTTCTTCCTTAGTGTATCATAAAATATAAAGCCGATTGTGTGTTGAAATCGCTAAAATGTACCATGAGTGTGTACGCCTGCATGTGTTTTCACATAGCTAAGATCACGCTACTAATATACTCTTTGTAAACTACTCAAGTTTGCATTTTACCAGAGTTCACGACTTATGTCAGTTCCAGAAAGGATGAAATCTCTATTTTGAGCACATCTGACACTCAGTCACCTTGGAAGAGAAAGCAAACAATAGAGAGAAAAGGAAGGATGCTACAGAAAATTGTCCCTTTCTATAAGAGGATACATTCTGAAAAACAAAACAAAGGAAGAGACTATGGAGAGGTAGGCATCTGTGAACAACTGCCTGTTTCCTTAACAGCAGCGGCAGCCTCTGGCCCATCACCTGTTCTCCAGTAGCTGGGCTCGGAAGCCTGGGTAAGGACAGGAAGCTAGAGTAGAGAGGACTGTCACAAAACGTGACACGGCTCCATTTCATGGAGACCAATAAGCCAGTTCTGTCAAGAACAAACTAGAAAATCTCTAAGCACTGCCCTCCAATACCTGGCCATTTGAACCTGCTCCCATTACACTTCCTAGCGTGCTAAGCCCTGCCTTCCTGCCACACATGCCAAGTGTCTCCTGTCTGCATGCAGCTCTGAGAGATGCCGGGTTGCTTGGGAACTAGACCCCAAGAGCAAGAGGAAGAGCAGGCTGTGGCCTGCGGAGACCCGGGTTGGCCCAGGTGTTTTTCCTCAGTAAGAACGTGAGTCATAAGCAGGCAGTTCCTGAGCCTTCAGTAACTTTTAAGAGGGGGACAGTCACCTTGAGCTGGCAAGCACACTGCCTTCTTTTATGCTAATTTGATTTTAGATATTTCTATTGATTTTGTAATTTCAAGAAGCAGTCAAGGTAAGCAAGAAGAGCTTTTTTGTTTTTGAGATCAGGGCAGGGATTAAACATGGAGACTGAGCAAAACATGGGGAACTTGCACCATATTCTCTCAAATTCCTACTTTATAATTCAAAAGATTCCCTAAGTTAGAGAGTTTCATTGGTGAGACTCACTAGCCCTCCCTTGCACACCCGGGGACCTCCTTACCTCCCCCCAAAGATACTAATAAATCTCTTTCCTCCCACAGGCTACCACCCAAGAAGTCAGACGGCCTGTACCCTCCATGAGGACCTAGCCAGGAGCTCAGACAAGCTACTCCTGGGTTCAGTGCAAAAATAATGTTGAGTTGTCTTCATTTTTCTTCTAATCAAAACCACAACTTATTTCATTGTCAAGTGATCAAAGGAAGTATATGATACATTTGTTTCTCCCATTTTCCCTTTATAGTCCTTTTATTTTGGGGACAAAACCTACAAATCAAAACCAAAAGCAAAGGAAACCTTCCCGCTGGCAGAGCAAGTGAGGTGCCTGAGGAAGCACTCTCTCATGCTCCCGCCTGGGCATGCAGGCAGGGCTGAGTCAGCTCCCTGACAGGAGGGACAGCAGGACATGGCCAAGAACTCAGCGGTGAAGGAAATAAGGCACCCACAGAGAGCTGACTAACAGACACCACATGCAGAGGGGATTAGGAGCCAGCGGGGGACGTGGAGGGGGCGCAGGCAGGAAGGCCTGCATTTAAGAGGAGGGCATCTAAGTGACTGTGCCATCTAGAACACCATGGGTCTCTAAATCCTAGAGCACTAATCTGGGGGGCTTTTCCAGGCAGAAGTTCCTCTCGTGCTGCTCAGAGCCTCAGCCGGCTGACCCTCCCCAGCTGACATTAAAGCGCCATAGCTCCTAATCCTATCCAGGCAGCCTCTTGTGGGCCTGGGAAGTGAGGGGACTCGTCAGTCCCAAGTCTCCTATTGTCCTTTTGCCTCTGCCCACTCCCACCCCAGAAGGACTTCTGATGGGCTGACGGGCCGAGGGCAGCTGTCCCTGAAACACGCCCACCGGTGCCAACCTGTGCCCCTGGGCACCTGACAACAACACCCTGAGGAGGGTTTTGAGGAGAGGATGGAGGTGGAGAACTGAGGTCAACTTAGAGCTTAGCAGAGACGAGACCTCGGGAGGCAGGGCAGAGACAGAATGGAGGCAAGCGAGCGAGTCCCAGCGGAGAGAGCAGAGTTGACAAACGAACTGGTTCCAGAGGGAGTCAAACCAGATCCCGGTACCCAGAGCAGAGTCACTAGAAGAGACAACCGGGCACGGGGGAGAAATGGGCAGGAAGACGGCTGGGTCCCGGGGCCCCGAGCCTGGATGGCTCCACCACACTTCCCACGTTTACAACTGGTAAGGATGAGGCCTCCCTCACCGGACAGACCACCCGGGGCGCGGTGGGGATGAGCGACAATAGCTTTTGAGCCAAAACTCTCGTAATAAATAAACGTAAGCATTATCACCATTAAATCTGTCCCTGGCTTGTGTTCTCACAATTCTTTCTCAACGGCCCTGCAGAGAAGCTGACATCTTGCTAAACATTTCTCACTCGCTCCTCTTGGTTTTCAGAAACTTCGCCTCCTTGGCCAACATCTAACTTGTGCGCACAGCCACACGTGAAGGCCCAGGCTGCACCCACAGGGGAGGCACTGTGGCCAAGGGTCTTTTCTTGGAGGCAGGGTGAAGAGTGCAGCCGAGTCACCCAGCCTCCCTGACCAGTCCTTTGCCTTGGTGGCTGTCACTGAGAGCCATTTCCTGGCACTATCAGCGAGCCATTCTGGGACCTAGAGGGGATCCGAAGGCAGAACAGAAAGCCAGGCAACAGGTCCAGTTCCAGGAGCTAGCCAAAGGCTTTCGTAAGCAGCCCAGGGCCGCAGGTTAGAACAAGAGTGCCCAAGGGGCCCCAGTCCATGGAGTAAGGGAATTTGAAGCACCCAGCAGTGCAGGGTGGAGTCTGGGCCTGGCGCCGCAGCTTCTCTGTGGCTGTCTTCCTGCCCCGCGGCCTTCTCCAGTCTCCTAAAGACCAGCTCCTGCCATCTACTTCACCTCCACTGCCCCACCACCCCTCGTTTTCAGTCTTTGTAGTTTAAATACAACCAGTGTTCCAGTAAGGCTGCCGCGCTTTACCTGCAAACTCACAGGTAAAATCAGGAACACAAGGGGGGCTAATTACACCTCCGTCACTGATTTCATAGGGGTTCACTGCTGCCCCTCTGCTTCTCACTAGCAGAAGTTTTACAGGAAATATCAGCGAAGTGAGACATTCCCTGTGTGGCAGAAATACAACAAAGTGTTCCTTTACGACATTCCACACTGTCCATCTTCCATCACCTCCTCAACCACTGGGCTCTGGGACTGCCTCCTGTCCTGGCCTCCAAGCTCCAGAACAGGGAGCTCAGCTTCGCTGTCTGCCTTCTGCGCACCCAGCCTCAGGGCTGGCCAGGCACTAGGAGCATCGGAGGAAAGAATGAATGAATTCACACCCCTGAGCGGTGCGGACCTCTGGCTAAGAGCTCAGCATCCAGATGTGAGTCCCAGTGCTCTTCCTTCCTACCATTGTGAGTCTTAGATCGCCATCAGTAAAAGGGGACTGCCTTCCCTCCAAGAGTTGATGTGCAGGTTAAGTAAGATGGTAAGTAGAGGCCTGAGCCCTGATCAGGTCAGGGCCAAGCAAGTAGGAAATGGAAGGTGAACGCAGACTTCGTGCATTTTCCAGCAGTTGCCAGGTAACTCCTGACAACTTGGAAAGTATAATTGCCAGTCTAGTGTGTGTCAGGGTGGGTGTTGACTACGCACCCCCAGGGCATGGTTATGTCCATCTTAATGCTAAAAGGAGCACCGAGTCCCAGCAGCTGAGGACCTGCAAGGAGGGAGCCTCAGAAATCGAAACGGCAGCAGCATTAGAAAGGTTAAAATGGAAAGCCCTCTGTATTTGCCTCTCCTTCTATTTGTCAGCCCACTGTCAGGAGCGGAGACAGCTGTTCCATTAGACTCTGAATCCCCTTTGCTTTCAGTAAGGAAGACTCCAGTGCCCCTCCTCTGGCTTGCCCCTTGAAGTGCCCGCAATATACTTTCACACATCTCTGCCGAAACTCGTTCATGTTCTCCAGGCACTCCTACTGCAAGCTTCCTTCACAGAATGAGTGGCTGAAATAATTTTTAACGTTTCATCAAGCAAATAATCCAAGGAAGACCAGGTCTGGAGGTGGTGGGGTGGGGTGAGGGAAGAAAACATCAAATATATCCCAGAACAGCCTCAATAAAGGACTTATATTTCAGGGTTCCCTGTAACTTTCACATCAGGTATCATCTTTATAATTTGGAAGTTAAGTGAATGAAAGGAGGGTTTCTCCACTGCCACTCTCCCAAGCGACCACCAGCCCTCAGAGCTACAAAACTAGATGCAAACACAAAGCTCTAAAAATAAGAGTGGCAGGCACAGCTCCCCAAACCCTTTCCACATCCCCTTCCCCCAACCACGTTGACTATAGAAGCTAAAAAAAAAAAGTCTCCTTTCCTAGTTTCCTTTGAAGGCGGGATGGCCATATGACACAACTGAGGTTAAAGGAAGACAAGTGGAATTCTGTTGGAGGGTTCTGGGAAAGTCTCTGCTTTCCAGATAAAAGAAACAATCAGTTACCCACTGTCACATCTGTTTCTTTTAGTTCTGAATGGAAATATGATGTATGGAGCTGCAGCAACCATTCTGCAACCACGAGGTAATAGGAGGAAGGAAAAGCCAAGAGAACCACCAAGGTGCTAACTCAGAGCCATATCCCAGTTCAGTACCAGCTAATGGGACTTCTTACACGAGAAAAGTAACTTCCCATTTGTTCAAGCCACCTTAACTGGGATTTTTAGTTATCTGCAACTGAAAGCAGGACTTATTGATTTGATACCTCATCGTATCTATGTAAAAAGCTATCTTTACTCATTCAAGACTATTCCTATCCTACAAATTTTAAAGTAGATGTCTCTCATTTGATTGTCTTTGCAGTTTCAGATCCATGTATCCAAGCACCTATTACTTGCACATGTCTACTTAAATGTCTCATGATCATTGCAAACTCACAAGGGTCAGGTCTACGCTTCTTCCAGAACTCCCTACCCTAGTAAGTAGTACAAAAGCCCACATATTGTTCAAGTCAGGGCCTTTCATCATGGCGCCGCCTCCCACATACTCTCCTCCAGTACGTCACCAACTTTACCCTCTAAATATTCTTTAATCTACCCATGTCTTTCCATTACTCCCTCCTAAGTCTAAGTCATACAAGCTTGAACCCACTGTTTTCTCTGCATCCACACCTGTGGTGGCAACACCAAATTTATAAAAACACAAATCTGACAACGCCATTCTTTTCCTTCAAATCCATGGTGAACTCCCATCGCCCCCAAGAAGCAGTCCCAATTCCATGAGATGGAAAGGCCTTTCCCAATCTGGTCCCAACCAACTCTCCAGCTTTTCTCTAATTCTCTTCTTGACTCAGTTTCAGTGATCCTGTCATTCTTTCAGCTTCTCAAACTGACACATGACACACAGTTTTGTCATAGGGTACATAATGTTCTTAGGAAAGGGGTGTGTTTGTGGGGGTCCTTTCAAGGGTTATGGCCTACTTAACCCTATTGATCCTGCAGTTCCAACTGCGAATTTTTTATTACATATATTGTGCTTTTCTGATCTAGATTTCCAGTTGAGTTTTTTGGTGTGCTTTAATAGTTTCCATTTCTCTTCTGAGATTCCCCATCTGTCCCTCCTCATGACCAATTTTCCCTTTAAGTTCAAGTTCATTTATTTAATAGATGCGTCTATCTTAATCTCCTAGTTCCAACATCTTGGTCAACTCAGGGTCTATTTCTTGGGCTGCCCCACCATTTTTTTTTTTTTTTCTTTTAATTAATGGTCACACTTTCCTATTTCTTTGAAAGCCTTGTAATGTTTTGTTATATGTTAGACATTGTAGATGACACCAACCTTGTAGAAAGTCTGGGTTATGTTGTTTCCCTTTAAGGGTACTAAGCTTTGTTCAGAAAGTTCCTTTTGAAGCTGTCAGGCTTACTTTCATTTTTCATTAAGTTAGTCTATTTTAATTTTGTCCTTGGTCCTAGGGTATGGTCCATACTTCTAAAACATGGTCTTCTTGGATTCTCAACCGCACATGCTTGGCCGGGCCGTAACTCCAAGGCCTCCCAGCTCTGTGCAGGCCCCTGCTATCTGCATTCTGCCCTCAGTCTCCTTGCAATCCCTTCCTATCAGGCCACATGGAGTCTCACTCTGTGCATGTGCAACTATCGGCCAAGGACTTGGAGTGAACATAGATTTCTATCACTCCTACGCCACTCTCGCTTCTGATTTTCAGGGCAAACCAAAGTGCTGACCTCCAAAGACAGAGTTTTCAATAAATCTGCACAGGAGTTCAGCAGGAACCCGGAGAGTCGCCATGGTAACTAACTATTCTGCTCAACAGCTGAAAATTCACAGCTGACAGTTTAAAGAATAATGCCCTTCAGTTAAGTTATTACATTTCCAGCTTGAGGCAGAAGTCAAAACAAAAGAGCTAATTAGGTGGCCTTTCCAACAATGCCTATTACAAGTCATCTGAGGGGTGCTTGAGGTGACCTGGAATTCCCCCAGGAATGTAATGGACCCCAACTGTCAGCAGATAGGGGCTCCTATTGCCTGGAGTCTTCTAGAAAGCAATGTTCTTAGCATTGGTCTTCTCATTCAGTTTCCCAATATTACTGTGTGCTGAAAAGGAGCAAGGCATTGAGTTAACAAGCAATAATGAGTCGTTTTCCGAACCCATATGCTATTCTCTGCTAATTTATTCTGAATAAATTATAATGGGGAAACAGTCTCATTTAAGACATGGTCCCCTTTTTTTTTAAAGAGGAAGGGAGAAAGAAAAAGAAGTATTTTATTTATCTGTTTGTTTTATTTTGGTGACACCCCCACTCCCATCATGCCTAGGGATGTGAAGCTGGGTCCCTGAGCTTTACATGGTCCGCACCCCTGCTGACTTAGCTACCTGAGACCCAAGAGCACACCAAAACGTATCTTTTGAGTGAGAAAACTGGCAGTCACATATTCATATGGCATTGGTACTGTGCGTTAGTGTAATGCATTCTAGTTCAGTAAGCTTTGTAAGGACCAGAGATTATTTATAACTCTGTGCTTTCTTTGTATATAATTGCAGTATTGGACCAATCAGGTACCCTGTCTCTAACAGAATGACCCATGGGCTTTTCTTACGGGAACTACAAGGGAAGAACTATTACCACATACCATCAGTAGCCTTCACGATACTTTACCTATTCAGACCCTGCTAATGGCCAGATTTACACAACAGAGAATGGGGATTATCCAGTTCTCACGTGGAGAGCTCCCAGTAGGCTCTAATCATTTTGCTCTGGAGTTTGAAAGTGACTCCTCAATTCCACATTCTGAAACCTGGTAAGCTCAAAGGATATCTTGCACAGAATGATTCCGAGTTATACAGATCAATTATTTTGCCTAGGCTACTGGTGATTTAGTAAGTATGCCCCCCCTTTCAAGGTGGTGTCGCCTTGAACCCCTAAATATACAAAGAGCCAGAAGGTACCTTAACGACCACTTGGTCCCACTCTCTCCTTTCACTGATAAGGAAGTGGGCCCGGGGACTCACAGAGTTTACAGTGTTAACCAGTGACACAGCCAGAGTTCGAGTCCAGAGTCTGGGGTCTGGTTTTGTTCCCTTACACCTTGGCCTTCCTTCACAGATGCTGGTCACTTCTTTACGGCTTTTATGTGGTCTTCTCTCGACCCTCTGAGATGTCATTTCTATTTCTCCGGATTTTACTAGAACTATACTGATGAAGATACTCTTATTCCTCTCAGTTTTATTACTGACACAAACAGATACAGTAAATGCTTTTGAACCTCTACAGCAATCCAACGGATAAATGTGCTGAAAGGAAGCGAACAATGGCCTACAGTGACCTTGACGCACTGCCTTGACTTACTGAAAGACCCAAACCATCGCCCTCGATGTGAGCAATGCTGCAGCTTATATGCTTTTACGGAACACTCCTGGCTCCAAGAGCCCTTCCTAGAGCTCCCTCCCAACCGCGAGGCGCTCTAGCACCCAGAAAGCTCTGTGTCACCTGAAAACATGAATGACATCATTGGGGGAGCCTCCAGGCTGACACTCACCTTTGCATAGGCAGTTGTCTTAATGAACCACTGTCTGAGATACTTCTGCTCCACTTTTGCTCCAGAGCGCCACGAACAGCCATGCTCGTCCACCTGCTCATTGGCAAGCACTGTCTGATCCACTGGGTCCCAGTTAACCAAGGCCTGTTACAATTCATGAAACAAAGTACAGTCTGGTGAGGACACAAGACAGGACTATTTCCCGATTCTCTACACATGAGAGGGCCCGCAAATGCAGTATCTCTGCTCTGAGGCTTGAGGGTATCTCCTTGGAAGCACTGCTTCGCAAAGACACTGCTAGCAAGCTGTAAAGAGAACACATGAACAGTCTCTGTGCTTTCATCTTGTTAGAACAGGGTTGGGAACAAAGCATGTGTCTAACTCAAGTTTGGTATCTTCTTGCATGAAAAAATGAAATTTTTGCAGGATTGGAAGTTTTCATAAACAGAGGAACAGGGAAAATGGTACCCAGAAATGGGTTACTTTAACAGAAATAAATATAAGTGTTTCAGTATAAATAATTAACATTTACTGAGAAATGACTCTGTGCTAGATTTTGGAGGTAAGAATATTATTACCCCCATATTGCAGAGAAAGAAACTTAGGAACAGTTTCTAAGGCCTAAGAAGTCACAAAGACAGTAAGTGAGAGACAGGGTAGGAACTCAGGTCTCTAAGAACAGTAAAAATAAAGTAAGATAAATCTTAAGTGCATAAGTCCATGCACTTTAACAAAGGTACACACTCATCTAACTATCACATGAATGATGCAAAAGATGTAGAACATTCCTAGCACCCCAGAAAACTCCACTTTACCTTCTCCTAATCAACATCTGTCCCCCCGACCCCAAAAGGTCACACTTTCTTGAACTCTAGCTCCATAGATTAATTTGGCTGATAGAACCTGTACTTTTAACCATTATGAAGTTCTTCGTGGAGCTCTAATTTGTTTCTATCTTCTTCTTTAACAGTCACTCCTTTACGACATTTAGGTACCACTTAGGACAAAAAGGCAATGAGTATAGAGAGAAGTAGTTGGGCACTACAATATCCTGACTGGCTACACATTATGTTTTTAAAATCTAGTAAGAAATTCTAATAAGAGATTAGGCTGAATATTGTCTATTTGCCCTCCGAATCCTCTTTCCTGTGCTGCACCCCAGGAAGCTGACTTCTATGTCTGTATTCACTTGGACCCTTGCTCCCTGGCTGAACTTGATTGGGGAGGACCCTGGCCCCTCCCTGCTGGGCCCTGGCTGGTAGTGGCCACATGCCTCTGCAGAAGACAGAGGTCTGAGGGGGGAGGCCTCTCCTAATGCTATGGCTACTGTTTTCCCAGTTTCAGCAACTGCTCCCGACACTGCCCCTGCAGCCAGAAGTAGCACAGGCTTCCTTCCGGGGCCAGCGTAGGTGCCTGACCCTCCCTGAGGGGTTCCCTAAGCCCTGCACACAAACCCTTTATTACACTGTCATCAATGACCTCTTTTTCCTGCTGGGACCCTTCCTGAGCTAGAGACATATCTAAAAATGATATAAAAGTAGGACTGGAGAAGAGACTAGACCATCTGCAGGTTGTAATTTTACAACTAGACAGCAGCTCTTCCACTGAAATAATTACACCTGCGAGACTTTCAGTTGGAGTGGGAAGTGAATTCTCCGTTATTCTAGGGTTCCCCAAAGCCTTGAGCCCATAAATTTATAGAAACAAACAGGACAAAAGTACCTTAGACCTGCAAGCTTCAGGTTAATAAGCCATGGGTGTTTTCATATCTATTGTCTATTGGAGGGGTATTATTTCAAAGAACATTTCGAAAAAATGTTAAAAGGGTCAAGTATTATTTAGGAATGTAAACAGTTGTTTCAAGAGGAACTGCACCCCAAAAATCCCACGTACAACTAAAACTGTATAAAATAGAAAGGAAGAGAAAAAGTCCAGTAGGCCTCCACCTCGGCCTCTTGGCCCCTGCCAACACCAGGGAGAAGCAGGCACTCATCTCTGTAGACTGCAACAACAAACAGCAATTCCTTTTCTTATCAACATTTCCCACACAGCCCGGACACTCCCAGCCTCTAGGTTACAAAGGGCCACGAGGGAGATATGCAACGAAGAGTTTCATACATTATAATAAAACCCTAGCATTGAATGAAAGATAAATAAAAGCACTTTCCCCAAATCAAAAGTCTTTGAGGAAAAGGAAAATCCCCAAAGGAAACAGCATCTCAAATCAAAGAGGCATCCACTAAGAGAAGCGATTCTTTTTTCTTCTCAGGACCACAACCCGCTCTTGAGCGCAGAGATGCAGGGATCAGGTTCAGCCTCAGCATGAGAGGCTAACCCAGGGCAGTCCAGATGAGACCCAGAGGGTGCACGGGGCACCAGACATGTACCTCTGGAAGTCCTGATGTTGCTTCCCAAATCCCTTTGTTCGGAGCACTATGTTGGTCTAGCTGTTTAGTCCATTGGGCATAGTTCACATACCTGCCAAGGTTCCTGGTTCAAGACCCAGGATGGGGGTATGACCAAGATGAACAACTAAATAAAATAAATAAATGCTTCTTACTCCTTTCTCTTCCTGCCTGCCTCTTTATGTTCATTCCTGTCTGTACCTTTCCTTTAAAAACAAAAAATTCCCTTTTCTCAGGTCTCCTCTTTTCTATACCTGTTTCTACCATATAGAAGTTGGGGGTCTCTCTTATATGGCATTCCCAGATCTTCACATATCAAACATCCATACTGTGATGGACACCCTGATTTTTCAGCAAGCACAGTCTTGCTACGGAGAAGATAGTTTTTGGACAATTTCACCAACTACAGTCACTTCCTTTTTACATTCATGCTCTCAATCCCCTCCTGAAGGGCACTCCAGCACCTTTATTGCTAACTAGCCTAATCTATAAAACAGCCCATATCAGTATTTTGAAATCAACCTTAAATCAATACTGAATCGTTAAAATATACTGAACTCTGACTAGGTTTTGCCCACTGCTTTTCTCACAGAAGTTACTGGGAATGTCACAGAAGGAGCCATTCCAATTGTCCCCAGCTGATGAAGTGTTGAACAAGAGATTAATTTTTGTTTGTTTGATTTGTGGCTTTTAAAGTTTGTGAAAAGCATTTCATGAATGCATGCCGTAACACAATTATAATCATGAATAAGGCATGTTCATAATATTCAATCTGTACGGGGTAGGGGTACCCACTCGTTTTTGCCTCCTCCCCTTCCCTTCTCTGCCATTGCACTGTCGGAGGTACAGGCAACTGCAGGCTCCTTCAGCACAATCATCCTGAGTTCCGAGTTTAACAACTCTCCTTTCCGTAAGACAGCAGCTGTGGTGCCTGCTGGCCCCTGTGGGCCTCCGCTTCCAAACCTCACCCTCCCTCATCAAACCAGCCCCACTTCCCTGGGATTCTCCTTCCCCAGGCCTCCGGGACCTCACCCTGGACAAGGGTCCCTTCTAGATCACATCCTCCATTAGCATGCTTTGTCTCCTGTACAAAGCATCACCCCTCAGGGCTTTACTCATCGTTGTTTTCTTCACTTCTTTCTGCTCAAGCTCTGCCTCTACACAACCAAAATCTTTGCTGAGTTTATATAAGGTCAGGCACTCAGGTTCTGGGAACACTGGTAAAGTGCGTTTTAGGGTATTGATCTTCTCAAGGTCTATTAGCTTTGTTCATGACAACAGTAGCTTAATTAAGGAACGCCACAAAGATCTTATTAAGGGAGCCAACTCTCAAAATCAGTCTTGCTCTATTCTATCCAGAAGGAGGCTGAATTTGAACTGAGTCTGACGGGCTTGGGGGTAGGTCCCCAGGCTACAGTTGATGTTACTGCCAAAACTTTCTAAAGCCATGAGGGGGGCGAGGAAAAAGGTTGCCTGCTATGCACAGGGTTTCTGCCCGTATGCTTCCCGAAGACAGGCCACACCGCACTTCCGGTTAGGAGGGTGAATTTCACTACTGCCGGCTGTCATTAAAATACCTTCCCTATATGTTCATCTGTACGATGTGTAGCAGAACTGAATTTAAGGTTATCTTTTATTAAAAAATTAAAAGTTACGATAATACTGTGAGAGGACAAGTATTAATATGTATAATTTTTGGTGAAATATGCTTCACAAAATATGTTATATACAGTCTTTCTAAAGTCAATTAGCTTTCTAAAGTTAATTTCAAACTTTATATTTTTAAATGAACCTCACAAATAGAATGTTGATATCAATATGTACTGTGTTTTCAAATCAATTTGAAAATAATTACAACCCCCCACCCACTGCAAACATCTACCTGGCAAAAATATCTGGAATTAGGAAGAGCTCTGATCTTCAATAATGTACAAATGAGAACTGCTTTTTTTTGGTGTTTACCCCAATCCCAGGTCTTGAACCTGAGTCCTTGGGCTTTACATAGTCTAGACCTCAGTGGCCTCAGCCACCTAAGCCACAAAGGTGAACCCCATTCTTGCTTTCATTTTATAGTTCTTTTCTTAAGATCACAACATCTTAATGGTGACTTAAGAAAGAATACACTAAAACCACATGCATCAACAAAAACATGATCTTTTTGCATAAAAACCCATGAAATAATCCAAATTATTCTCTCCTACTACCACCAGTCCATGGACAGGCTGCCTCAGAAGTAGCCAGGGAGCTTGGGGATTTTTAAAAAATTCTTTCATTTTCCAATTTAAGCACCATGATGGCTCCAGGAAACTGCAGGCGGTCTCAGGTGGGTATTTATCAAGAGCCTGTTCAGAATCACATCGGCTCAGGCTCTTCACAAGCCTTCACTGTTTAATCCTTGCCACAACCCTGTGAAATAAGAGAGAAGAGGTGTGTGGTAGGCAGAGCAATTGCACTCCCAGATTTTCCAGGTTCTAGTTCCACAAAGTGGTGACTATGTCACCCACAAGTCAAAAGAAGTTTTTACGTGACAATTAAGTGAAGGAGCTTGAGATGGGACATTCTCTTGATTATCCAGGTGGCCCCATGTAACAAGGCTCTTAGAAGAGAAAGAGGAGGGTGGAAGAGCCAGTCAAGG